>BGPR01000130.1:281487-336138 GCA_013235015.1 Araneus ventricosus
TCTGGTAAAAAAAGTACCAGAACGCTTTAACCTGGACAACAAAAATCGCACTTTTTTAAGGACGTTTTACAAGTTGTTGCTATTTATTTCTGGTTTTAAAAAAAGTGCCGGAACGCTTTAACCTGGAGAACAAAAATCGCACTGCTGTAAGGACGTTTTACAAGTTTTTGTTATTTATTTCTGGTAAAGAAAAAGCAGTGCCGGAACGGCGTTCGGGTGCTTTCAGGCTCCTCTACACCCCTGCTTCTTGCATAATAGATGCTGTCTAAGAAAAGATGTTTCAAAAAATTAATTAAATTTTTAATTAATTAAAAGTTATCGAAATGTTAATGTTTTCCCTGAATAACTTAGGAGTATATTACCGCACTTAAACAACCCTTTTTACACCACTTTAAATTTCAAAAAATTATCTTTTTAGTGATATCAATTTTGACAGTTTATTAAATTTGTATTTAATTAAATTTATTGATTTAATTGAAATTTAATTGAATTAAATTTTATTTTAATAGTTTATTAAAAAATATAATTAAAAAGGATTTTGTAATAGCGATTTTCCATAAATGCGTGCAACAAAATAGTCAATATGAATGCTTTTAATAGTTAAGCAAAATAAATATTAAATTTTTCAATTTATTACTAACTAGTGCCTTAACATATTTGAAAACTTTACATGTGCTTTTTTTTAAGATAATAATGCTTTTAGGCTGAGCATTCTTTCTATAAATTGCGCGATGTTGAAATCGTTACTCACAGGATGCAATGGTTGCCTCGATCAAGCTAGACGAAGACAAGATAGAAAAATCAAGCCTAAAACGCTATCAAGGAGCTACAATTCGCATCTACTTTAATTCTTTCCTGAAACTCCTTTAATTCTTTTTTTATTTTCCACGCCGACACTAATCCTCGCATAATTATAGAATTTATAACAGCTACTTCGTAATGTCGAAAAAGAAATTCGTCTTGTACTATGCGTTTTCACGGTAATGCGTCCTCTGGTGTCCATTTCTGGAACTATTTTTTTTTTTATTCTTTAGATATTTTCCCCGTCCCTTTATTGAAAAAAGTTCACACATCTTTGATGTATTACGGATGTAAGCAGTTTTAATTATGGGTACCTGTGCTATACTCCTTTGAGCCATTTTTGATTGGTAAAATCGGTTTATAACTGAACGCTGTTATGAAGTCGGGACTCAACCACCATTTAATGCAGGGGTTCCCAACATGTGTTAAGTGTACCTCTGGATGTATCGTTGCGGACCAGTTGGGGCACGTGAAAATAATGCTAGTAATAGTAGGAAAGACAGCGCTTCCTCATCTATGGCATTCCTAATTTCGAGTATTCCCCGTTCCGAAGTTACAAAAAGTCCATCCGCTAAATTGAAGCAGTTTTTCTACGATTTGACGTTTGTTGATGATGCATACAACTTCGCGTACTACATTTCCAAAATGGTCAGGGACTGAAATCATCAAAAAGATTGATCCCTCATCATCAGAAGACTCAATAAAAGATCACTAAAAGAAACGACTGCAATTCTCTTCAAGGATTTCTGAACTATTATATTAGATGGATACAAAAAATATGCATATGAAATGCATGTTCAGTGGTCAAAAGCAGTTATTACAAAGCGATATTATTAAATAAATATCTATAATTTCAAAAATAATTTGTCCTGTTAAAGATATTTGGTAGAATGGTAGAATTACAGCATAAATGCAAATGTGATCAAAAGTATCCGGACACTTTTGGATTTACACATTTTTTCGAATTTCTCCAGAATGGCTAGAAGAACTGCACTTGAACTCCGACCATATGGTGAATAGGCTTGAACTGACGTTTTATAGTGAAGATTCGGTCACGAGGACATTTAGGGGACCGACCAGAAATTGATCAAAAAGAAAATGATTTCTCATCTCGTTTCACAGAAAGCTGAAAATGATTTGCACCTTTCATCACTGATTTTGTTTGCTATGTACCTTGTTTACATGCATTTTCGTAAAAATAGCACAAGTAATAATCGAACCGCAATTTAAATTAGTTATTTAATTTATACATGAGTATAGTATTCAGGATATTCAACTTTCATGCAATTCAATATTACTATTCGAAGATTCAAGTTTCCAAAATATCAGTTTGTGAAAAAGCCATCATCATTTTATTTCTCTTAGAAATAAACAAAAATTCACCTCGCTGCAATGACGATATCTTTCTAAATCTTAATGTATTCAGTTGGAATTTTTATATAAATTACCCTTTATATCTGGCTGCCAAATTATAAAAGAAAAATTAACCAATGTTTTCATACATGCGCAGTAAAAAATTATTTACTACAAATACTCATCTTTCCTTTATTATTCAGAGTATTTACTTCAAATTTTAATACAATGCTTCGCTAACAAATTTACAGGTATTCCGCAAGTTTTGTATTATTTGGTTGAAAACTCTGTATATTTAAGCAAAAAATATGCGGAAAATTTGGGAAGAAAACACTTATATCTTCCCGAATATACATGCTATTTTTTTAAGAAAATGTATGTAATCAATGTACTTAACAAATAAAACAGTGACGAAAGTTGCAAATCATTATCTGCTTTCGGTGAAACGGGGTGAGTCGAAATCATTTTCTTCTTCATCATTTCTCGTCGGTCCCCTAAATGTCCCTGTGACCGAATCTTTATTGTAAAATGTGAGCTCAAGCCTATTCATGACATGGTCGAAGTTCAAGTGTAGTTCCTCCAGCCTTTCCGGAGAAATTCGAAAAAATGTATACAACCGAAAGTGTCCGGATACCTTCTATCATATATAGTGTAAATTCGTATTCAAAATTATTCATGTTTTACTTCATAAATTTTAGAAACTCACGAAAAAACGAGAAAGATGTGTAGTAACTTTTTGGATAATAATAAATTTGTTTAGCTATGTTTATGCCATGGTTATAAATGCCAAAATTATCCATACCATTTGGTTCAGAGTTAAGAAGAACCAAATCCATACTTTATCCATTTTGCACTAACACTGCCATGGTAGAGTAGAAATTTTGCATTTTTTGTGTAATATTGATTCAAGTCCACAATTCATTTCGTATTCACAAGGCAGCGATAACAGTTAGAAGTCCACTGTTATTCTAAATGCAGATAAACAACTTTGAGATCTGTTTGTCCAGAAATGAATCTCATGGACTTGGCTCACTTTAACACTGAACCCTCGATATATGTTCAGTTCTGGAAACTTTTCTGGCGTCGGTATGCATCTGTCGAAATGCAAATCCAAACATTTCCAAAATTAAGAAGAAAAAAATGAGAAATAGCTAATTTGTCTGTCTTACTGAGTGACTTCAGTAAAGTTTACAAATTTGAAACCATAGCATTACTGGAAACAAAACGACATCATTAAAATCAAATGTTTCCATCTAAGTCTTACTATCTCATTGCCAATAGCAACTGATTGATTAACTGGTGTAACTTCAATCCAGCCGCCCATTAAATAATAGCCCGATAATTATTTTGAATGATAAATTTTAAACTCGAAACCGAATTTCTAATTTTATGTACTAAGCGCGACTGTCTCCAACGGAACTGAACTCCAACGGAATTTAACTAATTTGCTATCGCTTCACATAAATTCAAAGTTAAATCACCATGAAAATTTCAGATCTTTGATGCATCTCGAAAACTCTTTGCTTTCAGGAATATTGAAAGTAAGTGATTCGTATAGGAAAATACTTTTTTCTCTTTTTTAAAGCCTTCCGATATCTGCATGATAGAAGCCCTTTGAAAGGTAGAACATAATTTTTTAATAAAATTCCAGATATCTGATGTACCTTGGAAAAACCTCTTCTTTTAGGACTCTTTGCACTAAGTGGTTCTTACATAAAAAGTACTTTTTTCTCTCCTCAAAACCTTCCGATATCTTCATGATACAGACCTTTTGCTAGTATAAGAGAGCAAAGTTTCTATGTTAACATATCTTACAGTCAATGAAAAATTTAAAGAGCCAGATAACTTCATGGGCAGAAAATTTGTAATAATGATTTTTATCGCTACAAGTAATATATAAGATCAGAAGTGCTATTATTGTGTAGAAATGATCCTGCAAGTTAAAAATAAACTTCTCAAATCTTTAAATATTGAAAAGTACCCAAAGAAATAATGTTAAATTTTAAACTGAACCAAAAGAGAAAACATTTTGTGGAAACAAGATTAATTGTATTTATACTTAAAAAACTAGACTATCACAAGATGCTATTAGTTTGAATAAATAATCAGTGAAAGAAAAAGCATCAGAGATTATCGTAAATTTAGCGATTTATTGAAATTAAAAGGTCAATATTTTTGGATTTCTTTGACAGGAATACATTTTCGTTGGGTTCCAGGACAAGTTGGTATTTCTGGAAAGGATCAAACCGACGCTACAATAAATACGTCTAGCTCTAATATCGAAATCATTGCTCCTTTTCAAGGCGTTGACTATCATATCAAGAAAAATTATTACATACATTACAACATACTTGGGATTCACTACACAGTAATAAATTACACCCCATACAACCGTCTTATTCATGTTTCAAGGCTCATTCTCTGGAACATCGATTAAGTGTAAAGTTAACAAAATTGTTGAAAAATTATGGGTAGAAGCTAGGCCCATAATTTTGTTCTGTGTAATTGAATAGATACAATTGTTCAAAAATTGGGTTCGACGAGAAGAGGTGATAATAAAAACTTTTATTTGAAGACGAACATACTTTGAAAATACAGTCGGACCTCTATTTAACGAACCTCTATTTTGCGAATTTCTCTGTTTTGCGAACTTTTTCTTGAAACAAAAAACATTTTGCGAATTTCTTCGTAAAATAACCTCCAAATAGCGAAGTGCATTCTCTATTTAACGAACTTTTTCTTGTGATCCAATATTTTTTTTCTCCCTATTTCTCAAAATATTTCTGAACATTTCAAACTTATTCTTTCTTTTAAAACATTTTATGCTGATCAATGACATTGAGGCTGTAAAATGTCAAAGCGAAAGTGCTGGAGCATCAAAGAAAAAAAAATTTAATTCTTCATGAGGTGGATAAAGGCGTGAAAAAAAAGGATATTGCTTTAAAATTTGGTATTCCTCCTAACAGCTTATCAACCATAATAAAAAAAATCGTGATAGGATACAAAATTAGGATTCATCGAATTCTTGTTCAAAACATTTAAAAGCATGTGTCTATGAAGATGTGGATGAGGCAATTTTGAAGTGGACAGTGTGAAAAATAAAAAAATCACAGCTTTGAATTGCAATGAAGACAAAGATGATGAAGATGAAAAAGATCATGATGCAGAAATCAACAAGCCTTCGTATGATGAAATGCTAAAATTTATTAATTTTAATATAAAATTGTTTTTTATTGAAAATACAGTGTATTCCCGGACAATGGTTTGTTTTATTCTTGTTTTCCTTGCAGATTTCTTTTTGATGGGTAAGATATAAAACAAATAGATATTAATTTACAAAATAAAGGTGTTATTAATTACTTTTCTAATAATATTTAGTGTTCATGAATTTAAAATCTGTTTTGTGTAGTTTAGAGTATTTCAAAAAGTGAATCTCTATTCAACGAATTTTCCATATAACGAACTTTTTTTCGGGATTTAGCGACTTCGTTAAATAGAGGCCCGACTGTATATATATATACATTTACTATGCTGCATTACAACATTTCATTTTATGAATAAAATTTCATTTCTTATCTGATTTTTAATGATTTTTAGAACATCACACTCTTACTATTAATGAATTGAAATTCGTACTCTTAATTAGAGAGTGTTTAAAGCAGCTTAGCCATTTTGGCCCAAGTACCATAAAAAAATTATCATTCAGTTGAAAGGAATACTCCAGCATTGTACTCAAGAGAAATTTCATACGCTAGTGGAATTCCGCTTTCTCCTTCAAAGATAATGATTAATGAGTTTCTAATGCTTAAATTTACTTGTACTGCTCCAAAACATTTATAACGAAATATTTCCAAAAATATTCCTTTTATCAGATTCATATTTATGAAAAAAAAATGTAAATCACACTCGCTGAACTACAAAATGGTGAATCAATTTATTAGAAAACATAAAGTTTACATCCCATGCTTGGTTATCACCAAATGAAACTAAGAAATATTAATTTTTCATCAGAGAATATAAAAATAAAAATACCGTACTTATATATATTACGTTTATTGCGGTGTCAGAGGTTTGTGCAACATATGCGATCTCTTTTGTTTACGTTTTTAATCTAAATTATCTTAAAGTTTCCTTTTCACTTTCTTGTCTATGAATTACACAACGAGAAAAAACTGTAATCATTAATAAAATTCGACCTCGTGATTTTGATGAAGTTCCTCATTTTAGACCATACTGAGTTCAAAAAACCATTTTCTGGAAGGGTACTGATAACGCGAAGGTCGAGGGTTCGACCCCCCCATTGGCCAATGTCACTTACATTTTTGTCCCATGTCCACACAACCGATACAGTTGCTGTCATGGCATCAGGCACAGGGACATGGGGCGGCGTTCTGTGTGTTTGTCTGGTTCGATGAATACGCAGTTGAGCAGCAGAGCACACTAGCTTAAGAACAACATCCAGCCGCCACCAAATCTTCCGTAATTCATTCGAAAAATTCACCCTTCACATCGCTGCCAACCTTGGAATAACATTTCCAGCGATCCCTAAGTATAAATAACAAGACAGAACAAAAAACCAGTCCACAAATTTTTAGGATGGTTGCGACAATAATCATCAATATAACCGGTTGTAATACATTATCAATTCTTCTTTATCGTAGCATCGAACAACACTAACAGCCCCGAATTATGGAGCTGCAACTGTATAAACAATGTAACTAAAGGAAACATTCTACTCATATGATAACTCCTCTTGTATATATTTTATATTATACTCGGATTATAACCCTCTATGTACTTTTGATTCTTTTTTGTTTATGTATAATTATGTTCCCTTTTATGTGTTTTTATATCTCATGATTTTTTTTGTGCTTTTGCTTTTCTATCAAGTTACACACATACTCATCCAACCGGCAGGGAGCCGTTTAGGCTCCGAGTTGGGGGTATGCTGTGGTGTTATGTCTGTCTGTCTGTCTGTGAACACGACAACTCGAAAACCTTTACGAGCTTGACCAGCGGCTCTCAACCTTTCTTTCTTCCTTTTATTAGCTTTTATATTTTGGGTATATAAGCCCTACTGTCATATCTCTTCCACCCTTTAACCATCCTTCTTCTAAAAGAAGTTTTTATTAATAACGTTAAGAGTTATTTAAAGAATGAAACGACTTGAATTAACTTAATAACATTTGTCGGATTTATTTTTTATTCTGCATTTTATTCCTTGTCTCTAATAATATTAATTGAATGCCAAAACAAAGGAAACAGCATTGAAAAAATTTTTCATTAACTTACGATGAAAGCTAACAATTACTCATTGTGATAATCCACTATTAAAGTGGGGATACAATTTTAATGTGGTCCTTGGGCTTGTTTAAAGCTCACATCACACACTAAAATAGAAAGTCGGGGAGAATTTTATTTCGTTATCTTATAAAGCTACGATTTATAAGATAACGGTCAAATTTTGAATCAAGCACGGTAGAAGAATCAAGTGGGGTATAATTTTAATGTGATCCTTGAGCTTGTTTAAAGCTCACATCACACACTAAAATAGAAAGTCGGGGAGAATTTTATTTCGTTATCTTATAAAGCTACGATTTACAAGATAACTGTCAAATTTTGAATCAAGCACGGTAGAAGAATCAAGTGGGGTATAATTTTAATGTGATCCTTTAGCTTCTTTCTAGAGGAAATGGTGGTCTAGTGGTAAGGTCTCGGCCTTGGGCCTGGAAGGTTCGAAAAACGATTCCACTGAAGATCCTCCATGTATGTGGGCCTGTTGCACGCTAAATCATACATAGGAGGCCAAACGTCCTCCCGTTGGCGTGGTGCGGAGACTTGCGGAGGGGTACGCCAAGCCAGGTGTCTTCCTCGTCATCTGACCGCGACTCAAAATTACGAGGTTCGTTCCAAATTAGCCCTCGCGTTGCTAAACAGGACGTTAATATAACTAAACTAAACTTGAGCTTGTTTTATGGATTTGAGTTTTATAAAATTAGGTTCAAATGAAAATAGTTAGAATCTCACGCCTGGAGCTACATCAAACTTATTGCGATATTTGTCCTTAATATAGGATAAGGTTGCTTAAGTCGTACTACAGCCTAAGTCGTACTGATGCCATTCTGACTTCGTTTTCGTCGAATCAGCAACGCTGACGGTAGTGCGATGACTATTAGCATCAGCGATGTTAATTCCATTCTTTAGAATGGAGCTTCGATGAGTTACAACCTAAACTCGAAGAAAAATAAGTTTTTGGCAGTTTTCTTACAGTTTTCGTTCATATTCCTAACACCTAGAGCAATAAATATTATAAATAAATTGTTGTTATTTCTTAGGGTATCATTCTGTGCTATTAGAATAATTGCTTTTATGTAACTATTCGATTTATTCTTTTATAATGTTTATTTAAAATAGTAAACGTGGCGTTGCTTAAGTCGTACCTCAAACGATGCTTAAGTCGTACCTCAAACGATGCTTAAGTCGTACCTCAAATGATACTTAAGTCGTACCAGGTAAGCCTTAAGGATCTCTTGCACATCTAAAGATACATGTCATTTATAGAAAGAGAATATTGTTCTTTTTTTACATGTAATCTTAAATGCGATTTTTCCAATTTTCAGGCAGGGTCCATAAACGTGGCAAAACGTACCGATAATACTTAGAGACAAGAAGATATGGACGAGGCGTTATGAAAATTACCCAATGGTGATACGGGCTTCAACGAAAGTATAATATTCCTAAACCGAAACTGCGACGTCATCTTCTAGAACTAAATAAACATTATGAATTTGGAAAACCGAAAGTGTTGACTGAGGATTAGCGCAAGACCAAATAGTTTATTCAAAGAATAGTAATACAGGGTGCTTTCGCTTCATTTGCTTCCAAGTTACGAATTAGGACACAGGTGGTAAGACTTAAGAACCAGTTTTCTTCGTCGTATCGATGTTATTACTTTAAAATTTGTTTATTTCATTCGACATAGTACGTGTATTTCGAAATTTCTTGTAATAAATAGGTGCAATATTCATAGAAGTTGTGAATAATGCGAAATTTAATCCTTCATTTAGTTAAGTTTGTAATTTGTGGAATGTTTTCCTTAGGGGTTACGACTTAAGCAACCTTACTTATAAGACAAGAAAGTTCTTTCCACAAGTTTTGTGTTTGTGAATGGTATTAAATGTTTTATTTCAACTAAATATTTTAATGTACTGATATCGTAGTACTCTTCTTCACTGATACCCAGAAGTTAATCATATTTTTCTAAAAATTAGTCAGCTTAGTCAGATGTATTAAATTTTCATACAATTTAGAAATCGGGACAAATAAGGTATATCCGCGAGAGACAGATTTAATGTCTGGTGTCCCTGGAAAAAATATTGTCTTCAAAATGAATGACAGCATTGGATAAACCTTTTAAGACTCCGATGAAGAACAGATCTTTAGAATTATTTGGAGGGGGTATGCGAGGTCTGCTGTTCACAGAACTACTGGGTTAATCTTCATTTAAAATGCCTATCTAAATGACTGGAATTGAAAATAAATTTAAAAAGTGTTAATGAAATAAAATGGAAAAAGCATTATCTCATTTACGTTTCCTCTAATTCAGGATTTCCAAACCTTTTTTCCCTCGCTTACCCCTTGATTAGTCTTTTTATTTTCGTACCCCCCCCCCCACACACTATCATACCCCCTTCAATCATCTGTCTATGCAAAGAAGTTTTATCAATAATGATAAGGTTATCTTAAGAGTCAAATGACTCGAATTAATAACATTTGCAAGACTTTTGATTTTACATTTTATTCCATTTTTACAATACAAGGTGCGTTCGAAAAGTTCCGTGAATGGTCTCATAAAATAAAGGAAACAATGTATACAAACAAAATATCTTTACTAGCATTCAAAGTAATCACCATTAGTTACAATACACTTTTGACATCGGTTGTACAGCTGCTGGAAGCCGCCAGCAAACTCTTCTTTCGGTAACTCTCGAAGCACCGTTTTCACACGTTGCTGGATCTGAGTAATGTCGGAAAAGAGTAGACCTTTTTCTTACGCTTTTGCAAATGTTCGTGAATAATGTTGCTCACACTGTCTAGGCTTATCTTCAATTCTTCTGCTATCATTCTCAAAGACAGCCGTCGATCATCCGCAAGCATCCGTCGCACTCGTTCGATGTTGTCTGGAGTTGTGCTTGTTGGTGGTCGACCGGAACGCGGCTCATCTTTGACATCTTCCTTTCCGTCTCTAAAGCGTTTAAACAACTCAAAAACACACTTTTTACTCACTGCGTCTACTTTCACTAACATTTCGTGTGTCTCCGTCACCGTTCTGCCTAATTTGAAGCAAAACTTGATGTTCATGCGTTGCTCCATTTCGCAGTGACGCGCCTTCTCACACTGATTCGTTAAATTGGTCGTAGCGCGCACTTCCGCTTAACTATCGTGATTTGGACGCTAGGGGGCACTAGTTGCTATCTCTCTCAATGCGTCTGCGTGAGGGCAGCATCCGAACCAGCGCGGTTATTCTACTATGGGACCATTCACCGAACTTTTCGAACGCACCTTGTAGTATTAGTTCAATGTCAAAGCATATGAAACCAGTGTTTCAATAACTTTGCATTAACTTATAAGGATTGCTAAAAATTACACTTCGCAATAATCAACTATTCAAGCGGAAGAAAATTTCAATGCGATCCTTGAGTTTGTCTCATGGAGCTGAGTTTTATAAAAGTGGGTTCAAAGGAAGACAAATACAGTCTCACGTTTGGAGATGCGTCAAGTTTATTGCGAGATTTATTCTTAGTATATGCATAAGACGAGAATGCTCTTTCCACAAGTTCTGTGTTCGTGAAAAATATTTTATTGCTTTATCAAAAAGTTCTTGGTACTTTTCTTTCACTGCTACCCAAAAGTCAATCAAATTTCTTTTTTTAATTCAGATTTTAAAGAAGAATCAGTGGAAAATTCAATTACTTTTTCTTTTTCAGAAGCTCTTAATTTTCCGGCTTCTTGAATAAACATTTCGTTGAATACATTTAAAATCCACATATCTGCAACACTGCGCTTCGGAAAATATCGTTTGAATGACAACTTTAATCCTTTTAAATGTGCTATCATACTATTTTTTACTTTTTGCATAATTTAAGTTCGTTATCATAAAAAAAAACTGTGAAATATCTCAAAATCTTCATACTGGTCATTTTTGATACAAGATTCCCAAAAATTCAGTTTCTTAATCACAGACTCGATGTGAGTTACCTTAAAAATGGTTATGGAATTGTTCTGCAATTCTAAATTAAGTTTATTTATTTCTGAAAAATGTCAGATAAGTAAGCAAGCTTCTGCAGCCATTCATTTTCATGAAGCTTAGAGCTCAGCGTAAGAGGGTGGTGTTCAAAAAACCTTTGAACTTCATATCTCAGTTAAAAAAACCTTGTGAGTACATTCACTCGGGAAAGACATCTCACTTCTGCGTGTAAAAGTAATGTAGTATGCAAAAGTAATGTAAATTGCCCATGTCTTCACACAAGGATTTGAACAACTAGTGTTAGTTGAATTAGCTTTAATAAAATTCACAACTTTAACAGATTGATTGAGTACCTCTTTCAATGAATCTGGCCAGGGTTTGGCTGCTAAACTTTGTCTGTAGATGCATCAATAGTTCTAAACTACAAGAGGAGCTACTACTTTGATCCGACCACGTAAAACCTTTATAACAACCATTCATAGATTTTCGACCATCCGTGCAAAAACCCCAGCACTTGGCCCTACCTATCTCGTTTTCACAGAAATAACCCTGCATGGCATGAAATATGTCCTCGTCAGTACTATTTTTAATTTTCCCATCATGACGGACCATAACCCTTTTTTTTTACTTAAAAATAATGTGAGTCTAAATCCGAGACTTATGAGATGGGCACTGGCATTAAAGCCTTATAATTACACAGTAGTTCATCAAAGTGGGAAAAACCATAAAAATATAGATGCATTATGCCGCACACTCTGGCCTGATTAGTGATATTTTACTGTTTTGAAACGTATTTATTTTGTTTGTACTCTTTACTCTTACTTTGTTTGTAAATTTTTTTATGTTTATCTGTAGTACTTATTTCATGCATATGGAATTGTATTGTTTAAAAGACAAATATTGTTTTTAAAATTTGTTATGAAAAGAAAAAATATATAAATAATAGCCATAAAAAGAAATTTTAGCAAATTTTAATTTTAAAAAGATTTCAATTAAAGTCTTTTTTGGAGAGAGGAGAGATTGTCATATTTGTAACAAAAATATATATATTTCTAAAGGTAATAAAAAAATAGAGTGGCAACGTGATATTTGTCTTTAACGAACGTTGCTTAGCAACGCAGGAAAAAATATATGTTAGTTTTTAAAAACTGAAACTGGATGTTAAGAAAATGTGATGAATGAGATGTTGTACATAGTTAGCAAAATATCTGTTTCTGTAAAAAATATGTTAAATAAATGTGTTGTTTTTTATAAAGAATCCTAATAATGCTGTCTGCAATACAGTACATCCTCGATGTTCTGTAATAAAAACTTCTTCTCATAACTAGGCATGACTGATAGGAAACACTTCCAACAGCCCAAGGAGTCCTCCCGTTAGTCACGAAAGGGCTAAATGCTAGAATGTAAATCGATTACCTACCGCGAATGTTTCCTTGTAAAATACAATGCAAATAGATACAGAAATTTTCGAAATCATCTTAATTGCTTGATTATAACCGAAAGAATCATTTGCGGTATGTTTTCACACTTTCTCACGGAAATACAAATGCAATCAAGTAAATGATGCATAATTTAACTTTTACACTAATAAAAAAAATGCTTACATTTCATATCTAATCAAATGAACGTTACATTGCCAAACCTTCCAACTTTCAACCTGTATTTGTGCTTTTTTCGAATCTAACATACGACTTTAAGTATAAATATATACCCATTGCAGACGATATTTTACATAATGTTCTTGGAAAGAGAGAGATTTTCAAAAATTTCAAAGTATTGTGAATAGGCAACAACGTTCAAACTCGAGAAACCAGTGAATGGCCAATACAAGAGCTTGTAAACATATTATTCGTAATTTATTCTCCATAACATTCATTTGGTTATGAAGACAGACAGAAAAAACTTTTCGTGGTGATTTCTGATAGTTGCCGGCAAATAATGACCGTTACAAGAAACAAAAAAGTGACCCAAATACATTTCTGAAAGTTTTTCACATTGATTGCAGTCACTTGCATCTCGCTTCTTGAGTTCATATCCAACTTTTCAGAGGGGAATTCTTGAAAGTTAAAGCTATTCTGCACACTTAGCACACCCACCCGTCAAGAAACAGTCTCTTTGGATAGAAGGCGAAATAAATGTCAAAGGGGAAAAAAGTACTCCTTTCGAATCTGAAATCGCTCTCTGCATGTGCTAAACGCCAATTTTTTTAGACTTTCGGTAAGTTTACTTAAGTTATCCACCTACGTTAAAAACCGACAGAAAATCGGAAATTAATTTAATGTCTCATCTGAAAGCCTATACTTTTACATTTTCAAAACACGTTTTATTCTTCATCCATGATGATCAGAAGCAGTGGCGGACTGGGTCTGAAAATAGCGGTTGCCAGCAGTCAATGGGGGCCCACTCATATCAAAAATGATATTTTTTCTCTATATAATTTTTTAAAATTTTATTTATTAAAAATGTAATCAATTAAAATCAATAAATGGACACGTCATACTATATAAATTATTACATATTGTTATTATCTAAAAAACTATTATATATGCTAGTAGTTCTGTGAACAGTAGACCACAGAACTACGCCCCTCCCAAAAAAAATCTGCTCTTCATTTCGGTCTTTAAAAGTTTAGCCATTTATTTTCCAAATTCAAATTATTTGCGCAAGTCTCTACTTTTATCATTATTAATTAAAGTACAATTAAATGTCTGCTTTTATCAATATTAACAAAATCGCAATGAAATGTAATTTGTTATTATTAGAGGTATCTTTGGATGCATTATGAACGGAGTTTCGTTTGGCTACAATCGTTGGAAAAACACAACATTACATGAAACGCAACCATTTAAGCGTCCACCATCTTGAAACGGAATAAAAAATAAAAAAACGGTCGTTTTCGTCGACATCAAAGAGCATTCATGTCAAATTCAAAGAAAATCGAACATCGCGTTTGATCGTGACAAAACAAATTACAAACAAACAGACTGTTTTAGACGAGTCAGTAAATTGCTGACAAACAAACTGTTTTCGCTCGAACGGTCCAGTGAAAACAGGACCTCGCTTCGCTAGTCAAATTACTAATTAAAGTATGCATGTATTATTACATATTATTGAAAGTAAGAATTACTAAATACAAAAACAAATTTATTATTGAATTTTAAATAATTTTTGGTGGCTGTATAGCTTACTGTAATTTTGGAACTGTACTGTTATTTTGAGAATCTTTTAACCAAACTGAAATTATAGAGCTAACCATGTACCAAGTGCAACAAATTTAAAGAATACTTCTTACTTTAAAAGATTAACAACTCAAGAGTACAGAACTCAGTAAGCGCTTAAGTTTACTAGATATCTAGTCAGCTGTTGAGTTTACTAAATGATATGTCAATAATTACTTCTGCATCCAAATCATCTAACAATTCCTTTCCAATAGATAGCAATATACAGAGAATTCCAAGTTCTCTTAAGAAAATGAACTTCTAAATCTGTTCTTTATCTTTCGCTTTGAAAAACAGAATTCACTAATATCATTAGATCATTCATTACGAATACTAATATTATTACAAATATGCTTTGATATCTCAAAAATGGATTTCACTCCTTACAGATAAAGTTCTTTTAATATATTTTCAGTCGATGCAGGGTTATTAAGAACAGGAAAGGTAAAAACAAGCATAATGGTCGGCACAATATAGAAACCCAACTTAACCATAATCGGGACTCTCAGCTAAACTAAATCTAAATAATGAAATTATTCCAACTAAATTCTAATGAAGAGAAAGACTCATGGATGATTAGTATTTATTAGTTATTAAGCGGTTATTCTTAGCATTGAGATTATAATCTCTCACACAGGTTGTTTACAAATCCCTTTGATAAAAGAATGAGTGTATGGATATACTAATATTTAATCATATTCGGTGGCGATCTTGGCAAAAAGTTTTGCAAGCTCCACAGAGAAGGAGCACTTTTCTCTGCGACGAGATCATTGTCTGGCTTTCCAATATATTTTGAGCCAGATGAGACTGACAAGACTTTGAATTCAGAAATTTAATTTTGGACATCCTACAAATTTGCATTTGATTTTAGTACCTTTTAATGTAGGAATGGAAGATAAACTCTCAGTGATGATTTTTATTTTGACTTCGTTCTTCAAAGTACACCGTACCCTAAAATTAAATTCTAATAGTTCGATCTACAAAGCGGGATTAAATGAGTTCAAACTAAAGCAAGGAATTGATAACAGCATAGCATATTATTTTTAGATACACACCAAGAAATCAAAGTTGCCACCAAGTCTAATAGCAATAAATTTCTCACCTAAAGAGTTAAAATCAATTTCCCGAGTAAAATAACGAAAATATTATGAAAAATATTTGATTTTAAATTCTTTAGGTTAAATTTTTCTTATACGGTTTTAGCGACAAAGCGTGAAGGAGAAATGTTGTCCATTAGTAGGGTATTTTTTTGTAAGAGTGAAGGAAAGAAATTCTTTTAATGATTATTAGTTTAGTGATTTGTAGTAATAATATTTTCGTAATTTGTCATTAAATTTATATCATTACAAAAATAATTTTTTGAATTTCTAAAATAATGAAAAAATCATGCTTCTGAAATGAGTTTTGAAAGATATCACGGGAAAAACACCAAAATCTTGCCCAATTTTTAACAACTGAAATTTGAATTAACTACAGGACTTTGAAAAGTTGACAGAGATTCTCCTTTTGTTTTGAAGAGCACATGTGAAAAATTTCATAAAGTTTGGACAAAAACAGTAGATTTTTATAAAAGACGAACAATTCCTCTTTACATATAAAGAACTAAACTTTTGTACTAAATCAATTTCAAACAAGACAGTTGAAAACTAGAAAATTATAAGTTATAGCTGCATTTTATTTTTTTAAGCAATAAAATCTAACACGAAGTACCATAGTGTTATTTCTATGTTTTACTTCTGATTATGCTTTTGTATGCAAATGTCAATAAATAATAAAAGAGAATGTATGTGTACGTTGTTGTCTGTCTGTTGATGTTCTACAGTCCGTTGAATCTAGAGCCACCAAATTTGGTACAAACATATTATAAGAGCATAGGAATATGCATCTCGGAAAGTTTTTAAATTTTAATTAATTAAAAATTAAGCAAGAATTGGGAATTTTTTCAACTATAACTCAAAAAATATTATCACATAAAAATAATTTTTACACATTATTCAATTTCAAAATTTTTATCTTTCAATATGATGCCAGTTTAGTTGCTGTGCAATTTTTTCCTTAATTTTGCAATTTTTAAAAAATATTTTTAAGCATAATATTTAACAATACTTTGGAATGTTGTAATGAAAGTCAATCAACTTTCATTGCTTCAAATCAATAACTCTTATATTTGTCTCCTGATAAAGAAGAAGCATGATATATAATTATATTTTCATCTTAACGATATAAAAACTTTTTGAAGCAAATAAATTGCATTCTATCTCACCAGTTTTTTAGTCTAATTTTTTCTTTCCACATTACTTCAAATAAATTTACTTTTTAGACATATTTACAATATTATTATTATATATTTAATTTTTAAAAATGATCTTAAAACTCATCTTTCCTGTTACGAAACGAAAGTTTTTCCTGGAGATTATATTATTCATTTTGTGTTTAATTAGGTTAAATATTCACTCTATAATTAGCTTAATAAAGTGTAATAATTGCAATTTAAATTAGAATTATGCTTGGCCAATAAAAAAAATAACTTCATTGACTCTCAAGATTTTTAGCCTTTTTTTATCTGCTAAATGTAAAAACCTAAGTCATTAATTTCATCAGATGCGACACATACTACATCAAAATTTAGTTCAAATATTAATACATTTCCTGTCCACTGTTTTTCAATTTTTTAACTAATTTATTTCTTGGTTTTTTTTGTAACAATTAATGGCTTCAGCTTCCCAAAAATTAAATAAGTTGATGAATTTAAAGTTGACTGGCATAATTTAATCCATACAGTTAATAAGATGAATTATTCAGCTGTTCGCCGAAGGCTGTCAGTATTTAATACTGGAAAAACAGTGTAAAGATAGGGAAAATTTAAGTTCACCTCTCTAAGTCTTTTTTCTCTCTCTCTTTTTCTAAGATATGCTATGCATTTTTTACTCTTTCTTTGTTGACTGAAAACAGGAATACCACTCCCCACACCCACGAAAAAAAGGGCCCTTTACCGCTTATACAACCTTGTTAACATAACCAAAGAAGCACCCCCATAGCCCCCACCTCCAAGAAAAAGGCGCTTGTCCCCTTTTCACGGATGCCATTTTGTCAAATTACATGATTCCCCCTCCCCTTGTAAGTTTCAGAGGGTCCGAAGTGAAGTAGACTATTTTCTTTGTTCGCTCCTCCGTCAGTTTTACTACTATAAAAAGCACTAACAACAAAAAAAGAATGTTATTTAGACATTTTCCAAGGACCACAGCCTTCCTGCTCAGAGGGGGTCACTCTTCCGTCTTGCCGGGGTGATATGAGTGGTCATTGCGTCCCGACCTTGCATAGAAAGAAAAGGTTGTGTGAAGAACATAAAACTACTTGCTATTTTGATTGCTTTAGAAAAGACGCAGGAATTTCTCTAGAAAAAAAAATTCTTCCCTTTCTCTCTCTTTCACATACACAGATCCTGGGGGCCCATATCAGCTTATCTTTAAGGGGCCCACTTGCCATCGGGCAAGCTGGCAACCTGGCCAGTCCGCCACTGATCAGAAGTGAAAGCGAAGACATTTTAGTTGAACTTAACAACTGAAATTGGGATAGTAAACAATATGATAAAGAAGCTTTTTTTCCTAGTTTTTACTTAAGGATATTTAAATTTTATTATTTATTTTTGTTTTGTACCATTTTCCATATACAAGATACAATTTTGGAAAATTTTCAACATGAATTTCTTTGTTTCCTGTGACATAGTTCAAATTTTAGGTAAATTGAATCATTGCAGTATCTTGATTTTCCATTAATGCTGTAATTTTCGATAATAAACATAGGAAAATGCATAGAAATTATATTTATGACCAATATTAAGTACTAAAAGTATCGCCAGATCCGCTAACATGCATACTAAAGTTATTTGTCTGAAAAAAATATTCAATCTGTCGACGGCGGCTGAATGGTAGATAAAGATAATGACTCATCAGACACAAGAAAACGAAGAAAAAAAATTTCCAACTCTTAAAATTTCAAAAAATGAACTAAGATGAAGAAAAAGGAGGAACAATTTACAAAAGTGGGAAGCATTGAAGAAAATTTCTTTTTTCTTCTCATTGTAAATTAAAAACACATAAACTTTAAACACATTTTTCTCGAAATGTGATTTTTTCCAAAATTTTCATTCTTCAAACGCGATAACAAAAATGCAATTCAAAATATTGGCATACATATCTCTTATGATTTTGTCTATATAATGAACCAAAATATAGGTGCAATGATGATCCGTTTAAAAGTTATGTAACTTTTAAGGTTTGAAAAAAGACCAAAATTCTAAAAAAAATTGTGATTTCACACCAAACCTCTTATAATTTGCATGTTTTTTGAGGTGTTACAAAAGTTTTGTTTCAGGACCTAGCCAATAGTTAAATGATTTCATATACTAAAGCATTTATCATTCTGATCATTTGTTTTTGACCGAGAGTGTTTGAAAAAAGCTCAAAAACAGTGCAAAGATTTCTAAGTTTATTCAAATATTTAAAAAAAATAATTAATTAATATAACTTTTTTGTATTATTTATTAAGTTTCAACATAAATGTCATATAAAAATACAAAAATTTTGTTTCAAATGTCATTATTAGGAAAAAGACCTCTGAACTTGTCGGATTACACACCCATCAAGCTTTTGGATAGAAGGCAAAATAAAGGTCGAAGGAAAAAAGTACTCCTGTCGAAACAGAAAACGCTATCGCCAATTTTTTAATAATTTGAGTAAGTTTACTTAAAAATTTTAAGTATTTGAAAGTGTTAACATATAGTTGCATCACAAATTCGGCGAAGGAAATTTCCTATTCCCTCATCAAACTCCTTGCATTAGATTTTAGATAGTACGACACTGACCTGTCGCCAAATTCGTGACACCTTCACTGACCGTCTTGTCTGAACCATGTTAAATCTAATACCAAATTTGGCGAGTTATCGCGCAAAAAAATTCAAGTTTCGTAGCACAGTGCCGTATTTTTAAGTCCAATCACTTCTTGATTATTTATTTATTTAAGGGACACTAGAGATACTTGTACCTAGTTTTAATTTTTCTTATATTTCTCGAAAATTTTGATAGTTAACATAATAAATGGATATGTTTTTAAGAATGATAAATGTATAGGTAGAAGTATGTTTTAAAACTCAGAAATATTTTAATTCATCATATCTTCAATAGTAAACTTTATATTCACTAAGGAATGAAAAAGTGTAAATTTACTTTAAGACACACCATTATGATGGCTTTTCAGATTAGAATAAAAATCCTCTCCAATATATACTATATGACCAAAGGTCAACTAAAAATAGCACACACAAATTACCAATTATCTCACAATTTGAGAAAATCACGTCGGATCAAGTATCCCTAGTTTCCCCTATATGTGGATAACCACACCAGCAAAGAAATTACAGAGAAAAAACTTCTCGACGCATAATGCATCGCAAAGTCTCATCCAAAGAGTTTCTCAAGAATGAGTTTTATTATTTACGTTAGATAGAAAGAATTAGAATGAAAAATTAGACTGTTATTAGATTTTGTATTAGATGGTTGACGATTAATTTCATTAAGAAGTAAATAATGAATTAAAATGGTAATAAAAAGTTTTGACCTGAAAAAGGTGGGGTGTTGTAATTCCAAATTGCCTACACACGAACTGCCTTTCTAAGAGTTATTAAAAAGTGGAGAGCTGATTAGAAACAATGTATGGTGCATAATGGCGGGAAAAGATATAATCAGTACATGCACAAAAATGTACTGATACAAAAATTCAAAAGAAATTTTTTAGAATAAAAATTTATGAATCGGGAATATCTGGCAGATGAGAATATTCTATGAGATGCAAATTCAAGTACTTTTTATCATTATTTTTCCGGCTCTTATTAAACATTTATAAAGCAATTTTTAATCCTTATGGTAAAACGTTTTCACCATTCAAATATTGTTACAAATTTTCTAAAAATGCTTCGATTCTGTAAATGAAATATATCAACCATTATAGTAGACTCACAAAGGCTTTTTTAAATACTTTTTTTCTTTTAGGAAAAAACAAGTTATAAATGCAACCCTGGAAAAAAATAAGATAGGCCTAAGGAAATGACCTGTTCTTCAGTGCTCAGGGTTGCCACTGTTGTTTCAAGAGAAATGGAGATATTGAAAAAGGAAGATGGCATAATAGAACTTTCTGGCATAGAAGGAAAATTTCTTAATCTGATTCTCGAAACTTTGAATTTACAGTTGAAAGTAGTTATAGCTGAAGACCATGAATGGGGTCGTCTTTTGCGAAACGGCTCATGGACAGGTATGACAGGCAAGATTCAGCAGAATAAGGCTGATATAGCCATCAACCTTATAGCTATAACAGAGCCAAGAAATAGAGTTGTTGATTTCAGCACTGTTTATTTGTCAGACGATATAACATTCGCAATTGAGAAACAAGGATTTGCTTCAACTTCAACGGCCTTGATACGTCCCTTTGTCTGGGGTTTTTGGACTATTATGTTCGTTGTTTTGTTCTTGATGCCAATATTGTTTCGTATTTTATTATGCGCCAAAGACTCTTACTTGAATCTTCTATTAAAAATGTTAGGAACAATATTGAAACAATCCTTCAGTTCCAAGAACAATTCTTTCACACACAGAATTCTCGTAATCACATGGCTGATTTATGCAATGATTATCTCCTTCAGCTACTCTTCTGTTCTTCTTTCAATTCTGACAATTCCTTCGCAAATACCAACAGTTCGAAACTTTGAAGAACTTTCCGATGCTGTGATAACACAGAATTATGAGGCCGTCTTTGATAAAGGAACATATGTCTTGGACTTTCTCCTCCATCACGAAAGCAAACGTTTCAATATGTTAGCTGAATACGCAATTCTAAATCATTGGTCGATGAGTGCACATCCTATATTGTTTACACCTCAAATCAATAAGCGGTCGGCGATGGTGACGGCTAGAGTATTGTTGCAAGTGGTTGCAGGTCCTGAAGAATGGAAATGGCATTTTCTATCAGATGACACCATTCTGACCTATAAATTTGCGATTGCAATGAAAAAGGACTTCTGTCTCAAAAAAAGATTGAACACGTTGATATCTCGGGTGAATAGTGCTGGCCTGTATTTGAAAATCATGAAGGACAAGGAATTTCAGTTGTGGCTGCCTCATCCCGAAAGAAGGAGAACTGTAAACAACACAGTGCGACCTTTATCATTTACTGATCTTATTGGTGCATTTGCATCATATTTGGTTGGCATTAGCATTAGTTTTCTTGTTCTTCTTTTTGAGATTGTGTGTGCTCGATTTCTTTAATTTTCGATGTAATAAGGAGGACTGTAGATATCACAGTGCGACCTTTATCTTTTACTAATCTTATTGACGTATATATATGTCGTATTCGACTGGCTTGAGTATCAGTTTTCTAGTTCTTATTATTGTGATTGTGTGTGCTCGATTTCTTTAACTCTTCACGTCAGAAGGAGAACTGTAGATATCACAATACTGATCTTATTGACAGTAATACATTAACAAATTTATAAATTGAATAAATTAATTAAATAATAAAAATTCATAGTATTATATATAAAGGCGCAAATGCAGCTATTTATAATATAATACAGAAGCAATAATTAGATAAATGTGTTTCAGTGAACTGAAAGAAAGAAAAGTAAAAGAATGTGTACGAAAGCACAGTTCAGTGATTGCTATCGAATAGTACTGAATGATAATATTTAAACACATATATAAAAGGATGAGTAAAATGCTCAAAAGGAATAGTCGAATATGATAAGGTAACTTGATAAAGTATTCTGAATAGATAGATTTCAGGTAGATTATAAACCGACATACCCTTGGCCACAGTATTGATTTATAATCTTACCCCTTGACGTAGAAAATCTTGCCAATTTTGGAATCTTATGGTGAGTGGTCTTCGATAAAGCACCATCTGACTCTATTCATTTATTCCTTTTGAACATTTTTTACTTTCGAAATTCTTTTTATATATTTTTATGTGTAAAATATTATCGTTTCAACCTTCTGTTGATGCATCACTTGAGGCCGTTGCTTTCGTACGCTTAAAGATGTATTGTCATCGTTTTTGTCTAAATTTGCTGTTTTTTGTTTTTACTTTTTTCTTTCTTTTTGTTTCACTTTAATTTTTGTTTAGTTTATCTAATTACTGATCTTATTGACACATATGTCTCTTGTCTGATCGGCTTGAGCAGTCAGATATGAAGCAAATCTAACAATTTTCCAGCTTTTATTATTGAGATTGTGTGTGCTTGATTTCTCTAACTCTTCATTTCAGAAGGAGAACTGTAGATATCACAGTATGGTTTCTATCATTTACTTATCTTATTGGACCATATGTCTCTTGTCAGACTAGGTTGAGCAGTCAGATATGAGGCAAATCTGACAGTTTTCTAGTTTTTATTATGAAGATTGTGTGTGTTTGATTTCTCTAACTCTTCATTTCAGAAGGAGAAATGTAGAAATCACAGTACGGTTTCTATCATTTACTTATCTTATTGGCACATATGCCTCTTGACTGACTGGGTTTAGCAATCAGATATGAGGCAAATCTGAGAGTTTTCTAGTTTTTATTATTGAAATTTTGTGCGCGTGATTTCTTTAACTCTTCATGCAAGAAGAACTGTTGCGACAGGTTTTGCTAGCAGAAGGAAAAAAATATTCTGAAATTTTCTTTAAATCTTCAAGCTTTGTTCTATTTTTATGATGTCTTCGTGTTACACACAAGACAAATGGAATATATTATTGATTTTCTGGTTTTATTTTTACAATTAGATAATTTTTTTTGAGGAAGGTAAACTTGGTCTATCTTTAATGAAGAATTCGATTTCGAATTGCTTTCGTAGTAACTGCTTTTTAAAATACTATGTTTCCAAAATTCACAATTATTGAAAGTTTGATCCTTCTTAGTTTCTGAAAATCTTAGCAATTTTAAAATGGTTAAATATTTCTATTGGGTGACGGTCGACAAATATATCTGCTTACACTACCTCATCACTAATACTTCAGGAGAGTGTTTAATTGTATTAGTAAAGGCATTCTTTTCCTGATAGAAATAATTGTTCATTTTTTGTTTCATATTTTCTTCTGTTATTTGCTTCTTGTTCGTATATTATAATTTAAATTCAATTTTGGGGGTTTTTTTATTAGTTTTTAAACTTTGTACTTAATATCATTTTCTACTAACATCAGAACAATTCATTGTCATTAGAGTACGTCTAATCTGAAATTATATAAATGTTTTTTTTAATTTATGAATTATTTAGTTTCTTGTAAAAAAATTCTTCATTAGATCACTTTTTATTTATACATACGTTTATTTAACTTCATTTGTTTCATGTTTGTAAAGATGGAATTTTGTAATCGATTTTTCGCTCACTTCCTGATGTACCAGAGTTTTGGAATTTGGCCGTGAAATGTATTTCATTCATATTGTTACGAACATGTAATGTCGTTTTCCCACAATATTAGTCGTATGGTTGGAAAGAGACATTTACAGAGATTCTTACTACCTATCAGAAAATGGAGGCCAACGACCCCCGACCTTGGCGACAAACTTGGCGACAAAATGAAGGTCCTCAAAAGTACTAGAATTTTCTCGATATCTCTATTAGGAGCGGATATATACAGAATGTATTAAATCATTCTATGTGACATCACATCCTGTCAGAAAATGTATAAAAACCCAGAGTTGCTGAGATGAGACAATCGTCTTTGAACGTCTTCGGAGTTCGAAGAATCTCTTTGGAGTCTTGTTGGATTTGCGAGTTGGTAAACTGTTAGACTCTGAGCGCTACTGTTTCATGGCATTACTGTTACTGTTAGTGATTTGCTACCTGCTTGTGTTGCTAATTTGTGCAAGTGCTGTGTTTTTCCTGTTAGTTGTGCTTCGCGTTTCCGGAATATACGAGAAATAAAGCATCGTTCTCCATAATCCTGCTTGTTGGATTGCTTTCACCGTACACACACACACAGGACCGATTTTCGTAACAATATTTTGCATCATTCGGAAGTCTTTTATGCATGCCTTCTTTAATTAAAGTTTTTCCATGTTTGTAAAAATGCCATTTTGTAATCAATTTTTCAATCTCTTCCTTATAAGCACAGTTGTGTGTTCCCGATGATAGTGCAATATTTTAATATTTTCAGAATTCAAATTTTTAATTTATTTAAATAATAAGAACAAATGAGACTTTCTGACATTTTTCAATTAAAAGCAGGCTGTAAACAATTCTGATAGAAAGCAAAACTGAAGGTTTCACCAGGGCTGGCCTGAAAGAAAGCGGGACCAAAGTTGACTCGCGGGGCCTTGAAACAAATTTCGTACAACAAAATAATTTATTGCATTGCACAATTTGGTATGGTATGGAGTCAAGGGATGCATAAAAAGGTTAAATATTTAAATTATTTTTATAATGTTAAGATTTCAATCGCACAAAAAAATCGTTAATAAATCAAATTGCAAAAATAATTGCTTCATAAATGTATAAAATAAATTTGGTATTTGGTTTGCGACTTACTAGAATTACAATACGCAATTTTTGTGTCATTTTCTTACATGTTTTATAGAAAATTCATTGATAATATTATCATAATTTAGTGTTTTGGTTAGTTCGGATTCGATAGATAAAATGGCTAAGGAAATAAGTTGTTCTTGACTAATGCTTGTTCTCAAGCAAATTTTTATTATTTTCAATGTCGAGATAGATTTTCTGTAAATACGACGGTATCATTAATATAATAGCCCAGATCCTCCGGTAACGCTCTGACGTCACCAACAATAAAACTCGCGCCATAGCACTGCGAGACGTTAAACAGCATTATTTCATTGCTGGAGAACCTAGATTTCAGTAATTTTAAATTTAAAAGAGTAATTATCGTTCTAATTTCAAATTTAATGGCTCTAAAATAGCGAAATAAAATTTGCAATCCATTGATATAAAATTTATCTCGCTATGATCAATAGTTCCCGAGAAATTTTAAATTATGTTAATCTTATATTAAAAATTAATTTCCGTTTTTTAATAGAAAGTAGCAAATTACGTCACGCGTGATATAGTTTGGACGCCAAATTGTATCTGAATGCAATCGTGGCGATGTTGTTTTCTTGCCAAGAATTAAATTAGTCACCAGCGACGTGAATTTACCATTCGTTCTCAACCGCCGCCAGTTCCCGTTTATTCCAGCTTACACGATGACTATCAACAAATCGCATGGGCAAACTTTCGATCATGTCGGAATTTACCTCGATGAGCCTGTCTTTTCACATGGACAGCCCTATGTTGCACTTTCAAGGTCTAGGATTCCCAATCACGTTAAAATTTACACAAAGACATCTGAAGTACAGGGAAAATTATTAAACAACGAAAAACACTCGGAATGTTGTTTACCAAGAGGTTTTTTGAATAAAGAAATATTTAAATAATATGTAAATAAAAAAAATATTTCCTGTCATAAAGCATGTTTATTTTATTTGTTTTCAATCAATGTTAAACATTTCTCTCGCATATATATCTATTTAAACACGTCAAATTTGAAGGGAAATCTCTCGAATGAAGAGGCAATTTGCACCCGTCAAACCATGACGGGTGATTTTCTAGTTTGTTGAGGTCTATATAAATTCCGGAAAACTTTTCTAACACTTTCGAGATTGAGGGGACTTCTAAGTTAGGGATGGGAAAAACATACCGGTTTTAACCGGAAACCGATCGTTTTTCCGGTTAACCGGTTTTCTTTCGGTTATTTTTTTGCCTCGGTTATAACCGGGTTTTTTTTTTTTAAATCCCATGACCGGGTAAAAAACCCGGATCGGAAAATAGGCTCGATTTTAGGTTTGATTAGACTAAAATTTACCAAGTTATGAAGCTTTGAATTTCATCATCTTATGCCAATCAACGACAACCGCTTCCTCGAGGCATCTGTTGGTTGGCGGATTACTGAAAGAGTCTTTATGAAAAGATAAATATTGGCCAATGGATTCATTTCCTGTGGAAACAATATTAATAAAAAATTTTGTCCACGAACGGCTTTTGTTTTTTTAATTTAAAAAACCCGAAAACCGGTTATTTTGAGCGGTTATAACCGCCAAATTAAACCGGAGGTGAAACAACCTCAATAACCGAAAACCGGTTATTTTCGCAATAACCGCCATCCCTAATCTATGCCCATTCGAATGAATGCTGTTTTTAAAAATAGTCTTGACAGGGATAAGTAAATATTTGTAAAATTGTGATCCTGAAAGGAAAAACTCGAAGACAAATTTTAATTTCATAAAATAAATCAACGCAATTATTTTTTCATTTTGCAAAACCAGTCAGCTGAGCGGGGTCTTGTGCATTTGTATCGTTCCCCCCCCCCCCCCCGTGGCCGAACCCGGTTTCACCTGCTGCTGAGCAGACAGAAGTTTAAAAGGAAGAAATGATGGATATTATAAGAAGGTATAAAATAATCGAAAGAAGTAGAATTTTTAAAAATAGTTGATATAATTTTTCGATGAAAAATTGATTACATGATTCGCTTACTATTATAACTTCTTAGGCCACGTTGGCTTTGTGGCCGGAGGGTTCCAGGTTCGAAACCCGAATCCACTGAAGATTCATCGTGTATGAGGCCTGTTATACGTTAAATTATACGTAGTGGCCAAACGTCCTCCCCCTGGTGCGATGCGGAAGTTTGGAGAGGGGGTGCCAGCCCAAGTGTCGTCATCTGACCGCTATTCAAAATTACGAGGTCCGTCTTAAAATAGTCCTCGTGTTGCTTCAAAAACGGGACGTTAATATAACTAAACTAAACTACTATTATAATTCTGAATTATGATATAACGTTCATTGGTTGCAATGCTGGCACAACTCGAAAAATGAAATTTTGAGAGAAACGTTTTTAAAGATTTCGTTTATGTTGAAATGCAAGAATCACACGCTTAATTGATGGAGTAAGCATTACTAAAAGTCTTCATAGGTAGGGTTACAATACTTCCGGATTTCGTCTGGACAGTTCGGATTTCAAGCTTCCATACACGTTAAGCCCCGTTCCTATGGTCAGTGTTTCGGCGATCCTTGTCTGCGTTACTCCCTATCTCCAGAGGCGGCGCCAGTGGGGTGTCCTGGGCCCACCTGTCGGGGATGCTGTGCCCCCCGTCGAGGCAAATATTTGTTCCCCTTTCACGCAACGGGCTATTCAACTATAGTCTGAGACAACTCAAGAATGTTATACAGTGGAAGCTATGGATGGTATTCTTCCTCCAAGTGAAATAGTCTCGCAGTTATTCTAATGTATTTTAAAAGTAATTGACATATTTCAACAGAATTTTGCTTTAAATAACAAAAACCGATATTCTCTGCAATAAAAATCTATTTTCAAAACGTATGTTATTTAATTTCTTAAATCTTTTTTTTTCCGCCTTATGTCGGAAATTACGAGGGACCAAATGACCTTGGGAGCATTCGGGGGGAAAACATTTTCTCTGTCTCTTCGGAGATCACATTTGGCGAATAATCTCTCTTGGTGCTGGCGTGATTATGATTACTCAGAAAACGTAACAGAACTTATTGCTGTTAATTAATTTCTTTTTAACATTTTTATATGGTAGCAACTTCTAAAATATCGCTGATGTTGAAATTATTTATTGATCTTATCTCTTTTCAGTATTTGCATCTTTTTTTGTACATATATATAACAATATACATCAAAATAAAATTGAAATATATGAAAAGTGAAACATGAAGGCGATGCAAAAAACTCAAAGAAATCAAATGAAAATAAAAATATATTATGATATATATGTAGATTTAATATTTTCTGTAACCATTTAATTTGTAGGGATTTGCTTTGATAATTTTTGCTTTGATTTTTTTGCTTTGATTTTTTTTTTCTTTGAGAACGAAACGTTGGCGCACACGAAGCAAAGAAAATCTACTTCTGGTTGTTGGCGAATTCTAATAGAAAGTAACCTCAAAACACGTAGAAACACCAACTACGTCATTCATCGTTGCAGCTCCGGAAGCATACCGTAATCTCTGTTAGTTTCTTGGCCTGTCTTTGAGTATAGTATAACGGCTCTACTACATTAGTAAAGTATACTGAGCGAGCCATTACTTAATCCACAGAAAATATATCAGGGCAAAATGAAAAGGGTTCTTTGAAAATTGATAAGTAATTATTTAATGATGACTAAAAGATTATTTACATTATACAAAGAAAAGAATACATTTTTCCGGTTCAACAACACCGGATCTCTTCGCGTGTCTTACTCTCTCACACACTGACCGAGAGTCGTCTGTGTAGAGGGAAGTAGGCAGCGCTATCTGGCGGATAATTACATCTGTTACACTAGTAGATAAAAAAAGATATGGCGAAAATTTGAGAGGGTCATCATTACGCTCCTCTCCTTGTACAGCAGGTCGTGCCCCCACGTCGTACAGATTCTAACGCTTCTCCTGCTTATCTCTCCACGTGGGAACGCAAAGAACCGTTGTTGCTCGATGGTTTGTGGTGCTCAAACGTTCAGGAGAAATGTCGGTAAATGCTCGGTATTGAAGGAAGCAAGTCGACGGACGGAGACTTCAGTACAATTCCTAAGGGCTGTTGCAGATTGTGTATGCTTCGTGGGAATGGTGTGTCTACAGTGGCGGTTTTTCGCACAGGCGCTAGTGGTGCTTACCTCGTGCCTAGATATTCTGAGGGTGCCTCAAAATCTATTCGACATACATCCCGGTGTTAAGCCGACTGCGAATTTACTATGTTGGATAAGGAAAGGGTCTCAAAACAATTTTGCACCTGTGGCCTCATATTCTCAAAATCCGTCCACTGTGTGTCTAGTCGAATTCAGACGAGCAATAGATCCCCAACGATCCAAGTGGATCGCCGAAAACTGACATGGGAACAGGGGCATATTAAGCTTGTTGGGGGCCCCAGGCGCTAGAGTTCTTGGGGGCCTTCTGAAAGAATGACTCATATGTACTTGTGAAAATTTCAACTTGTCAGTTACGATGATTTAAAATAAGATAATTTCACAAATTTTTAATCACAGTAACTATATTTTTGCTAATAAAGATTGCTTTATAATTAATCTATTATTTGATTTTAATTACCTGATTAATTAGTTTAATTAATCTTTGTCGATAATGAATATGCTTTGTATTCAGTAATTTTAAATTTATATCTGAAATTCGTGTTCATAAATATTCACATAATGTGTTATCGAAATAACTTAGGATTCATTATATAAGAGTAAAAGTAATTTTCCTTTTCCTTTCAATATCACTTTAAGTATAACTATCAAATAAATAACTATTGTATTCTACGCAACATTCAGCCAGTTATAAATCCCAAAATGATAGTTAATTTGATTCTGAATATTGAAATATGATAAAGCAAGAATAACAAAAATGAGAAATGTGATATTTAAATCTTCATACCAGTATAATCGATGCACCTTTTCTCTTCTTCTGGCTTCTTATTTTGAAGACCACGGGTCTATTATAAATCCTTTTATCTCTCCCTTTTTTTAATCGTTAGAAATTTTAGAGGCATTAACTCATAGGAACGCATTTGAAAAAACCCAAAAAGAAGAAGGACCTCAAAAGTTATTCTACAAAGTACTTTCAGCAAAATAGAAGGTTGATACCAAATTCAACTATTCTGAAACTTGTTCAGATTATTCTATGATTCAAAAAAGTTGGATCCAGATTACTTTGATTGAACCAATCGTAATAAACTAATACAGGAGTATAACTTAAAACATTTGACCATTTTCATTAATAAATAACATGATACTCTAATATACTTGGAAAAATTAAAATAATTCATTAATTCTAATCAATACTCTTATTGGAAGTGATACAAAATAATAAAATTTATAATTATATAAAGCTCAAACACAGTTCTTGAATGCGAAAATGTGGCCGCGTTAGCCTAGTGGTAAGATGTCGGCCTCGGAGCTGGAGGGTGCCAAACGTTCTCCCACTGGTGTGGCGCGAAAGTTTGGAGAGGGGAGTCAGGTGTCGTCCTCATCATCTGACCGCGGTTCAGAATTACGAGGTCCGTCCCAAACTAACCTTCGTTTTGCTTCAAAACGAACATAAATATAACTAAACTAATCAAAGGGAAGCTATTATAACTGTTTATAAACAAATTATAAATAAAATTCTAAATTTTTTCTGGGATTTCTCTCTAGAAAATTCTTCATTTATTTTGGAGGTATCAATGGCATCTAAAATAATTATCTTATAATTCAATAATCTTCTAATCTAAATGTAATCAACGGCGTTTTTGCGCAGCATTTTTATCTGGGAAACCGGAAGAGAACCTTACCCACAATTAAGGCTTTGAGAAAGTGTTGGATACCCAACTACTATTAACGAGATTCCTTCTGTTCAGGTGCTCTGATTGTGATAATAAAACGTGGACTTGGAAAGTTAAAATCAGATATGTGAACAGGTTCTTAGAGGGAAATTATCTATTGCGATATTTAAAAAAATACCGTTTCATTTCGGGGGCGCCAGGCGCGCGCCTTGTGCGCCTAGCCTTTAATACGCGTCTGCATGGGAACAAAGAAGTGCCAGGATCTTTAAAATGTACTGATTTAAGCCATTGATTGTGGAGAGAGAGAAATTTAATAATGAAAAACTGACGTATTCGAAAACGCTGATGTCATTCCGGCAATGAAAGAAAATCCATTGTTTGCCTTTTGGCGCTGAACGAATTTTTTAGTTGGTTGTGTACTTTTGGACATCTGAGAGATAGAGGCTTTCCGTATTAGTTGTAAAAGAAGTGCTGAACGCCAATGAAAATTATGACTGAAAATTGGGTCGCAAATACTGAAAGGTTGAAAAGCACTGGCATAAAGGCACTGAAAACAATGAAATATGAAACTAAAATTAAGTCACAATGAACATCTTAAGAAAGAAAACTCCTATAAACATTCATTACAGAGAAAAAAAAGTATATTATGAATGGTAATTAGAAATCCAAGTAATTGAATCCTGTAAAACCTCGATTAACCGAACTCGGGTGAATCGAAACTTGGGTTATCCGAAATGCCTCTGAAATCGCAAATGCAAAAAAATCCCTTTTCGGCAAGCTTAAAGACAAAGGTAGATTCCTTTACGTTAATGTTACAAAAGTCATAAAATATTACATATTGATCAATACAGACATAGCCAATGACTTTATTGTTTCTACACATTGCAATATTTAAGCTGTGATTCTGTTTTCATGTCATTTAATTTTTTGCTATATTAAGGTTTTATCATTCTATTTTTCATCCCAAAAAGTTATGATAGATTTATCAGTCAGTACATTGGTCAATTTTTTTATATCTCAACACATAATCATTCAACAGGTAGGAGTCATAAAGAAATAAACATCTCAGCAGTGCAAATATCTCCTAGATAACATTAAGCCAGCCTATCTGAAACAGTAACAAGAAATTGACTCTTGGCACGAATGAAGAAAGACTCTAGATTTAAAAATTAATTTATTTAATCTAGGTTACAATATAATTGTGCGAACATTACTTTTTCATATGGTAAAATCACATGACATAAAAACATTTAAATACTACTAAAATGGGCTCATTTAGAGAACTCCCTGGTTACAGAGATAATAGTCACTAAATTCTTAACATATAATAGAATAAAATTATTAAACATTGTGTGGGCAAATTTAATACGTGTTTTTAAAGCATAGGATATGAATGCAGCCAATTTGAACAGTAAATTTAAATCTCTATCGACGGTTAAAACCAAATACTCAGGCAGACAATCCCAAACAATTTTAAAGTTAAGGAGATATTTTTCAATAGTAAAAAGGATAAAGGAAACTCTTATTTATATATCTATCGTTTTTGGCTACTTTATATTGATTTCATTAAACAAATCATATTCCCGCCATGTTTAGTTAAATATCAAATTAAAGTATTCTGTCAAAAGACCTATTATCAAATTAACCAGTAAAATTATTTGATTAACTAAAATTAACTATTTACTTAATTAAAGTTAAAAATTAATTGTTACAAAACTTCACTAAAACCTTTTTCATGGCTCATACTATATGCCAGTAATCTTTATCTTATAATTATCTATTAATTATATTAATTTAAATAAAAGTAACTGTGGCTATGTATGTATGTTCCACATCTCCTCCTAAACCACTGGAATGATTTCAATCAAACTTTTTATTTAAGAAAAGAGAAAGGTCACCTTCAACTTTTCAAAGCCTAAAAGATGCTTAAAATTTCACTTAATTAAAAATTATATAACAAATAATAATGTATGAAGAAAACGGATGTTTTAAAAAATCGACTGGTTCAATTGATATTCTCATTTTAATTGAAAGCGTTTTAGATCAGAAAAGGAATTTGTGTATTATAATATTTATACAAAAGTAATTTTTACGTTAAAAATATTAAACATGAAAACATTTTAATCCGGAGCAAAGCCAAGTATATCAATTAACAGTTATAATTAACAAAATTTAACAAAGATATTAACTATAAATTAATTAGTCATAAATTAATTATATATTATACCGTATAAAAAGTGAAAGTGAATGCGGTTGATGGGAACTCATAACTTCTAAGTAATTCTTGCTGTCAAAAAACTTTCAATATAAAAGTAGTTTGTTATGATAAGGTGATAATTTCCCCTAATTGAAATTTTCTTTTTATCTTCAATCTTAACGAAGCTATGGGGAAATGATAAATTGGGGGAGGAGTATTGAATATCGCTTTTCAGCTCATAACTTATAAGCAATTCTAGCAGACAAAAAACTTTTAGTATAAAAGTTGTTCGTTATCATAAGGTGATAATTCGCTTAATTGAAAATTGTTTTCTATCTTTAGTAGTAACAGAGCTATGGGGAAATTATAAGTTGAGGAGGGGATTGAAAATGGCTTTTTAGCTCATAACTTCTAAGAAATTGTGGCTATCAAAAAAGTTTCAGTACAAAAGTTGTTTGTTGTGATAAGGCAATAATTCGCCTAATTTGAATTTTCTTTCTATCTTGAATCGTAAGGGAATTATGGGAATAAGAAATTTTCAGTCCCCCACCATTTCCACCCCCTTTGAGCTGGTTAGTCCATCTGTGAACTGGGCCGAGATTTTCACCGTCCTTACAACATATCCGTCGCCAGTTAAAATCTAATCAAAATTACTCTAGTTATCGTGTTTACAAAATAACACCGGCCAAAGCGTTATGCATATATTTCTCTACTACTAATAATAAGGAAAAGAACATTTTGCCCACTATTCTCATCAGTATTGGAGCTACAAGAATGAAAGAGAGTGAAAGAAACTGCAAATGACGAGAGCTTTCCAACAAGGGGTAACATGCTTAGGTTAAAACGTACTTTAAGTTAGGGGGAGAGGAGGGGAAGGGTGGGAAAATCACTTTTCTGCTCATAACTTCTAAGAAATTGCAACTATCGAAAAAGTTTAAATTCAAAAATTGTTCGTTATGATAAGGCAATAAATCGCCTAATTTGAATTTTCTTTCTATTTTCATTTGTAAAGGAATTATGGGAAAATGAAAATTTCCATCCCCCACCATTTCCACCCCCTTTGAGCTGAATAGCCCATCTACGAACTCGACCGACATTTTCACTATCCTAACAACATATCCCAAGCTGGTTAAATTTACATAAAAATTACTCCAGTTATCGTGTTCACAAGATAACATGGGAAAAAGCGTTATACATATATATATATATATATATAAACTTTTTAACGAAGGGTGGTTTTGGGTTCTAGGGGTCATGATCGGTGAAGATCTGCAGAAATTTTCCGAAAGTCGTGTCATGAGAACCATTGCAATAGGTAGAGTTCCTATAAGGAATCTACCTAAAAACATGTACTTTTTTGCAACGATATCCCCAATTTTTCCTCTTGGCCTCTCCAAGAAGGTCAGTGATTAATTTTAGAATGCTAAAATTCAAATTAATGGGTATTAACAATGTTAATTTCGATAATGTTTACCTGTACCTGTCAAGCGCATTGTGCCCGAACTCTCGGGTGCGAATATTGCACCTGACTGGAGGGTTTATTTAATAAAGAACGTGAGTGTAGCCTACAAAAAGAATTTTGAATTCGTTTTACATTTAAAACATTTCAGAATTGTATACTGTAATAAGATACAAAATAGTAATCGATATCCATGGTTTATGGGCCTCTTCCCCTTTAGTTCGGTTAACCGGGGTTTTACTCTACTTAGAATATTCTTATCTGTACCCCACGCTTTTGAAAAAAAATTTTCTTATCTTCTAATTTTTGATTAAATATTTTTCTAGCTTTTAGTACAGTGATAAATGCGTCTTTTTTAAAATTATTTTTAATACTCATTGTTACCATTGTATTCCTGATCTGTCTATGTAGCATCTTTAAAGGATTTCTATGTATATGATATATCAAAGTATTTGTTTGCAAAATTTAAATTTATTGTATCATGCTGTTGCAAAAATAAATAAATTAAAAATTAAATTGCTGCTGGATGACGATTCGTTTTCCTAACAAGATTACATGATGGATCCCAGTAAAATTTGCGAGTCTGAGATTTGGAGGATTACAATAACCGTGCTTGTGAAGCAATCGGTACGATGAGAAAGCATTCTGTCCTCTTTAAACCTTTTTTTCATGTGCCTGAAAGTTTACAAAATGAACAATTACTGTTAACATCATAATTGGTAAGCTGACTGTACAATAAAACAGATTTCTTACCATATGCTCAGACTTTTAAGCATTGAAGGGTTAAAATAATTATACTCATAATGGCAATTTGCACGATAAGAAAGCGTTTCATCGTCCTTTAAGCCGTGTTTTCATGTGCCTGAAAGTTCACAAGATGTATACAGTTTCTCTTAACATTATGGCTTGTACATTGACTGTACATTAAAACATTTTTATCATGAATTCTGATTTTTAATTTTACCAAGCATTGTTACTTATTCATGTTGGTTTTCCATTTCAGAATTAAATAAATTTTAATCTCTTCAAATTTTAAAGTGATTTTTTTTTTACTCTTATGCCTCATTTCTTGATGTTCAGCTTGGAAGAAGGGGGGGGCGCAGTTCCGGAAAGTCTGTCTATGGGACTTTCGTAGAGAATGTTTGTCAAACTAAATTTAAGTCCAAAGGAATGCTTTGGGGCAAAGTTGTTGTCAGGGGAAATAAAAAAATTATACCTGCATGGAATAAAAATCGCATTAAATTCATGTATTTTAGAATTAAAATCTTCTTTAATGGTTAATAAATAAATAAATTTCAGATTTTTTTAAAGTTAAATTACATCAATGAAGTGAGTTCATGCTGTTGTGGCATTCATCAAGTGTGTCTCGCCAATTTAATTTTGGAAGCATTGAGTATCTTGTAAGAGGAAAAATGATGTGGTAGCATAATATGAAAGTTAGTTAGATGTTTGATAACATGTGCTGTAATGCTCATCTTGCGACTGTGATATAACGTGAATTGACATAATAGGTATGCTACTTATAAATTATAAATAATTCTTATTCAAATTAACCAAACTCAGAATTTATCATGAACTTGAAACATTATTATTTTTGTATTAGTCGGATAATATTCAAAAAGTAACTACATTTTCCTTTTAAATGTTACAAAAATGAAACAACAAATTGAAAAAATATACAGTGAAACCTCTCTGAGCGGCCACCCCTCCGTTCCGAGAAAAATTGGCCGCTCAGAGGGGGTGGCCGCTTTGAAGGGTTTTCGTTACAATTACAAGATAATTGCTATCTATACTTATAAAAGGCAATGTTTGTGTGCGTGTGTGTGTGCGTGTGTGTGTGTGTGTTTGTCGGCGATGTCCAGACGAATCTATCGCACTTACAGCCATGAAATTTGGTACACAGGTAGTCGTAATGGTGACTGAATGCACCTCGAAGCCGAAATTTTAAATTTTAATCTAGAATTTTTTTTATTTAATGTTTTGTGTTGTTTTGGTTGATTTTTCGCACTAATTTCTCAATAGAATAGTTACGAATAAGTTTACGATAAAAATATATACACCATCGGAAAGAGCATGCGATTTCCGTTCTAATGAAGTTAGTTTTGAATTTCTAACGTAATTTACTGAATTTTGAGAATTTTTTTAAAAATTGTCACTTTCTCCTTATATTTTTAACTGTCAATGTTTTTTTCCCTCGCATCCAACGTTCTAATAAACCTATGATTTTCAGTTTTTTTATGGTAACAACAGAGGTATTTATCTCTCATTTAAAACAAGAACGGTTAAAATATCTTTGTCCGTTCGTTTTTAATAATTTTTTTTCTTAAAGGGTTAAAAAAATTCTTTTCGAATGAAGTTCTTTCTCCGGAACGGTGAGTTTCTCCCTGGCTACGGCTAGCGCCATCTGTTGGAATTATTCTCTCCTCAATTTTTAGCATGTTTTGCTAGGAATAATTTGAAATCATTTCGTTGGACGCAAGGGTTTAGTCGTAAATTAAGCAGTGCTGGAAGATTCTGACATGGGTGATAAGTTGGCTTTGAACTTCTAACGTAATTCGCTGAATTATGAGAGAATTTTTTTCGTGATGATCTAAAAGAGTTTCTTTACCATCTGCGTAAAATGTGCCATAGCTTTTCACGCAAGCTCCAGGGGGGTGACGAAGGGGGTACTGTCGTGACCTTGAAACGTCACGGTACTGTGGTTTGAGACTGTATTGCATCAGCATAACTTAGATACACCATTGCTGTATATTAAAGATTTTCACGTTGCAATTTTTTTTTTATTATTGTTTTGGAATAACGTACTCTGTACTGCTTTTCTACATGTCATTATCGCGGGAAAATCAATGTGTATCTTTTGTTTTGATTTTGTTTCAAAACTTTTTCGTGTTATTGTGGGCGATTTTTTTTTCATGTTTTTGAAGTCCTGATTCCACGGGCAACGCCGTTTGATTTAGTTTTTAAAACTTTCATTTATGCAATTGTATGTGGGCTTTTTTTTATTTTGTTGAAATCCCGATCCCACGGGCAACGCCGTGCGCGTACTGCTAGTAATACATAATACAAACAACTTACTTAATGCTGTTGCGTTGAGCACGCAAAAAGGTGTATTGTTATCGCATTTTGTTTAAATTTTCTGTATCTTTTTTCTTTTTTTACCTTTTACTGATAATATAAACAAGTCTGACACATATTTCTTATTTAAAATGAAGTTTGAGACTTATCTAAAGAGAAAATAGTACTTTATGTAATAATTTTTTGATAAAAAAGGATACAACGTGTGACTGTTTTAAGTTTTTACCCTTCTCGGAAAAAAAAAAACATTTTTTCAGGTTCGTTTTTCAGTTCAAGCCCTAACCGATGCTTTTGTTAAATGGGATGGGCGAACCCACCCGGCGGCCGTTCAGAGGGGTTGGGTGGCCGTTGCTAGGGGTTATTTTAACATTAAGTCTATGGGCCGAAAAATCCGTGCCACGAAAAATTGGCCGTTAAGAGGGGTGGCCGCTATGTAGAGGTGGCCGTTCGAAGAGGTTTCACTGTACTTACAAAATAGAAGAAATGGATTCGATTTGACAAATAGGGAAAAAACCACGCAAATAAAAGCAGGGCAAAACATAGAATCACGACCTACTTTTCTTTTTAGAACAGTGGTGGCGATTCTGTGACGGTCAGACACTGACCCGCGAAAGCTTTTTAAATGACCCACATGTTGATTTTTGTAAACTTATTTTTCATATTATAAAAGAGAGAACAGACAATCGAAAATATTTAAAAATTAAAGCATAAATATCCGATGTCGAATTTATAAAAAAAAATATTTCCAAGTTGACGTTGATTACTAATTTTCTATCGTATCGCTGCACCTGTGTATGACTCATGGCAGTTGGTCAAAAACTTGACGTGCATTTTCATTGCATCGTAGAACGGGGATGTAGTACCAGCTTGCAGTGTTGAAGTAATTGGCAGCCTTGGCGTACACGTCTGAAAATGTGTAATAATTAAACTTTATTACATCTATCCTATTAAAATTCGAAGGTAAACAAACGTATGTATGTATGTATGTATGTCCGGCTATCTTCTCACGAACCGCTGAACGGAGAAGCACGCGGAAAGTACCAAAAGATGGGGAATAATCCAAGGAATCCCTTTCGGCCATTTAAATTCCGAAATTACAATTAGTTAAAAAGATATTAATTAAAAACGTCGAAATGAATGAATTGACGTGCTGCCATCTATTGGCAGAATGGTGAATTCATTCACGGCAGATTCTTTTTCTTCCTATTATTAGTTTTCGCATCCGGTGTTGCATTTTTTTTATTTATTTAACGGAAGTTGGTATTTCCTTTTGAGCGATCTTCTGTGTTTGGATTTATTAACAATTGAAAAAAAATCGTTTTCCTGCATTTTTCTTTTTTTTGTCGTACGGTGTTTCGCAACATTTGCTTTTGCTGGGGAAAATAATTATTCATTTTCATCCATTTTTTTTTTCATTATTATTTTTTTTAATTTTTTCTTTTGCGAAACAAATATCATGCTAGTCTGTTTTAATTTATAAGCACAAGAATTCTCGCGTTTTCATTCAAACCAAACTGCTTTAAGGTAGTTAAAAGGCTAGAACTGAAAGTTTTAATCCAACAAGAGAGGATTCAAAACAGATTTACGTTTGTTGGGGAAGCTTAGTGACAATATTTGCAGGGAAAAAAACAGAGGCGGGCATATGAAAAGATGTGGATTCCGAGAAATGCTGGGTTATTAACTATAAGGTAATTAAATGGTTGGATTTAAAAATTTTAATTAAACAATATAGGATTCAAAGGATTTTTTATGTTTTGGGGGAAACGTAACGTTTACGTTAGCGACAATATGTGTAAAAAAAAATAAAGCGGAGGCGGGAAATGAAAATTAGTAATAAAAAGACTAGATTTGAAAGAATATTTACATTCGTTGGGGAAACTAAGTGACAATATTTGTTGAAAAAAATGGAGCCGGGCATATGAAAATATGGATCCCAAGGCCTCACGTGATCTCACTTCTCTCCGCCCGGGAATATCTCATTATTCAAGATTGCCCGTGCAACGCCGGGCCATGCAGCTAGTTTTTTTATTAAATTTTGAACAACAAAAGGAAATTTAATTTTTTGGCTTATTTTAAAAGTGAGAGAAAAAGTCAACTGCCAGGTTTTTCTTTTAACAAATTTTCGGTGTTTCCAAATTATCAAAATCCTTCTTACCCCACGCATTCCCTTTCCAAGAGACCCCACTGACTTAGTGACCCACTGGCTAATATTAAATATATAATGAACAACATTTGACCCACCTCTCAAAAGGTTCGCCATTACTGTTTTAGAATGTCCTTCTACTTTATTAGAATTCACAAAATTAGCAATTATATAATAGAAATCTACAAAATAATTAATAAGTTTTTCTAAATATATTTAAAACAGAGTTAAATTTAATACTACATTTTTTATAATTAACAAAGACTTCTAAATAATTACACAATGATTTAATTTAAATTAAACACTTCGGTTTAATCGATATTCACAAAATTACAATTAAAGGAACTGTGGCACCATGTATTGATGCGAATCCAACCAAATAGCAAAAATTGGGCAGGTGAATTCAACTCTTGTGGACAAGTTTTCTGTTTTGTTTATTTGCATTAAAAACCTTGGCTTTATTTGCTTGTCTTTTGGACTTCCGCTTTGAAGATTCCATTGACTTATCATTACACCGGAATTACGTAGTCACCGCATTTTAATGTAAATATACAAAACAGAAAATTCGTCTATTTGAACTTAATTTTTTTATCTAATTTTTTTTATAATTAAAGCCAGTGAATGTTTTTTTAAAATTTGAACTATTTTTTTCAAAGTAAATTTCGAGACACTCTAGGACATTTAATGACGTGTTTTCTGGTTTGTTTACTTACATTAAAAACCTTGACTGAATCTGCTTGTATGTTGGACTTCCGCTTTGACGATCCATTGACTTAGCATTACACCGGAAATACATATTACAAGCAGTAAACAAACCAGAAAACTCGTCAGAGAGTTTCCTAGAACCCAATATGAAAATTTTATATAATCCCACCTTTCTTCCAAAGGTTGCCTTAGATCGTGTCCGGTTACTGTTTTACTAAACTTTAAAATTGAATAATTCAAATCAGTGACGTAATTGTCTCTTATTTTATTTTCTTAGTCCTTTTTAATGGACAAGCAAACTGAAGTGAAGCAGACCCTTTTTTCTTCTGTTGATAATGGCTTGCGTTGCCTAGCAACGATAAGTCATGCTTCACAAAATGAAAACAATATGCATTAAATTCTGTCAGTAAAAGGATTCTGAGTGTCTTTGCAATGTGATAAAATGAAAATTCCCAAAATAGATTACTGGATGTTATAAAAACATTACTTATAGTTATCTGAATCGTCTGGACTTTTCTATGTACTTGTTTTTGTTTTCTCACTTTTTTGCCTGATATTTTTTGAGAATGGATCCCCTTTTTCAGGCTATATCATATTACAGAAGACATCACTTTGAGAAATGTGTTGATATCTGTACGAAAGTATTAGAAGAAAAACCTTATGATGAAGTATGTTACTTTTGAAATATTTATAATAGAAAAATAACATTTGTATATTTATTTTTATGGTAATGGTTTATTTTTACAGTTCTATTACTTATTTTTTAGTAAATTTATATTACGATGCCTTATTATTTGTTTTCTCATTGATAGATAATTGGAACTTATAATTGTGTTTTTTAAAGGGTTATGTCTTTAGCATGGTTATCATAAAAATAACAAAATCACCTTAGCTTAGTTGTCATTCAGGAAATAATTTATGAAATTTAAAAGGTCAAATTTCCCAAAAGTATTATCAGTTCATTAGAATTATAAACAGAAAAGTATTATTATAAGATTTTATTGATAAAATTTATATGAAAATGAGAACATTTATCTTAATTTTAGATAGATTATTATGAGTTGCATTTTCTTTTCATTGATTTTGTTGTCTATCAATTTTTAAATGTTACTGGAATTAAAGAAGAGCATTGCTTAGACTATTTTGGTAGCTAAAAACTCCAAATTGAGCAGAATTCAGCTTAGGCCACTACTTGGTAATTAAATTTTTTATGAGTGATAAACGTGCTGATATGGGAAATAATCTGAATGGCTTGCTAGTGTAACCAATCAGCATGATTGTTACAAAGTTGTTAGTATTTTTCATTGTAATAACAAAACTAATAGGTTCCTATATTATTGGCTAACAATTTTTTTTTTTTTTTTTAAGTGCAGAAAGTCTGCATGGTGTGAATTTCAGATGCCAGACATTGTGTGCACAATTTCTGCTCCAGAATTATCTACCAACCATACTGCTTATGCTACATGTATGCCAGATGTGAAGATTTTGGAAATCACGCCATACAATGGCATAATATACATTTTTGCTCCCCAAATGTGTTTTTCTTTCTATTTAGCAAAATACATATATACAGTAAAAAACATTTCTAAGCAGACACCCTTGTATAGCAGTTAACCCTCTAAATGGCTATTTTTGCTTGGCACAGAATTTTTTTTACCTATAAACATGTTAAATTAGCCTCTAGGGCAGGGGTTCCCAACCTTTTTTCCTCTTGTGTACCCCTTGATTATTTTTTTTTTGTTTTGGCGTACCCCCTACTATCATATGCAACTCCCCCATGCCAACCATTCGTCTATGCGAAGAAGTTTTTATCAATAATTTCAAAATTAGTTCAAGTTAGCTTAAAAGTGAAATGACTCGAATTAATAACATTTGCAGAACTTATTTTTGATTTTACATTTTATTTCATTTTTACAATAGTATAATTTCAATACCAAAGCAAATGAAACCAGTATTGTAATTATTTCTTTTTAACTTATAAGGATAGCTAAAAATTACACTTCATAATAATCAACTATTCGAGTGGTATAGTTATTAAATAGCAAGTATTCACTTGGAGAAACAAAAATTCTCTAACTTTTTCAATCCCATATGTTTTCTTGTTTCCGCCATTAACAACTTTGATTTCACATACCCCCGAATGGTCCTTTGTGTGCCCCCAGAGGTATGCGCACAACAGGTTGGGAACCTCTACTCTAGGGCAGTGGCAAATCCAGGGGGGCTATGGGGTTGCAGCCCCCCATAGACCCCCCCCCCCCCAAATTTTCCCACTTTTGTAGTCATTCCACTCGTATTTGTAGTGTTGACGTGGTCAAAAACATGTTTTTGCTAGTTATTTCATTGTGTTTTTTATAAAATTTTCAAAAGTATTGTAGTGTTCTTTATGATTCTTATTGTCAGGTGAGTAAAGTCTCTAAAGTTAAAGTGTTTTGGTTTACTTAAATCATAAGGTTTGGTATTCATCACTACGATACAACCTCGGCCCCTTCCCACCCCCAGACCCAAATCCTGGATTTGTCACTGCTCTGAGGACAATCACTCAAAGCCCCTCTCAGCTGCCAGGTTTGTCACTTGTTCAACTTCAATGAAATACATTCCTTTCATCTCTCTAACAATGGACCCTTTATTAAGAGAAAAAGGAGGAAAGAAAGTAAAAAAATATGTACACTCAGAAGTAACACATGAAATCAGATTGAAATTAATCCATTCAATGTGCAGAGAAAAGTGAATTTTCAGCCTCTATCAAGGTTGGGCATTCAAAAGTTTATTTGTGCCATTCAGGTGTTGACTCATACTCTGAAAAGGGAGCTGCTGATATGTGTTGCACCCATCTGCAAGTGAAACTTTCAGCTCAACAGGCTTCAGAAAAATAGATAATATTATTGCCCATTCCTCAACAACTAATGACAAAACGATTTGGGATTTATTTTGCCATCTCCCATTAGCAATTAACCAATCCATCATATACTTTATGATACAAAATGCACAAGTGTGAAACTATGAGCAGTTGATTAAGCACTGAACATATTAGAACCATGAGGGGACCATAATCTTAATGACCTGCTGATATAGCATATATACTTGTCCATACACAAAGGTAAAAAATCCACTGGTGTAGCATTATGTACAACCTGTAAAGAAAAAGTTAAAAAGACTGGAAATAGCAAAGAAAAACTAACTTCCTAAAATTAATTTTTAACAATCATCTCATTTTTTTTTTTTTTTTCAGAATATGAATAAATTTTTATGTTAATATTAAATATCAATGATTTTCCTTAGTTTTTTAAATTCTGAATTTGGCTGATAGTTAAATTTACATTCCATTTTTAAACAGTTCTATGCAGTGACATAACAGGGAAAAGGCAACAAGAGAAATACTGATTTCCTTTGGCCCCAGTATTGGGAAGTGCTGCGAATACAAATTTTAGTTTTTTATTTGATGTTTATGTGGTATTGTTATATATATGTGTGTGTTTATTGATATATACACAAAGGGTTTAATTCAGTGGATATGGAGGGGGTCAAAAAATTATTGTTCTGCACACATTATTTATTCTTATAACATCTCTTATACTGAAAATTATTTTATAAAATAATTAAATATTTTTAATACTGAAGTACAAAATCTGTATAATTAGGTATAATCTGTAATATTTCAGGCTGCTTGGACTTTAAAAATGAAAGCCCTTACTTTAGAAGTATATGTTGACGATTTGGAAACAGATGAAGAAGGGATAGCTGATATCATCATGGATGAAAATTCCATTGCACAAATGGCTCGCCCAGGCACTTCTTTAAAGAACCCTAATTCTGCAAAAGGAACTAGTCAAGCTTATAGGTGTAGCTATTTTCCAGAACATGTTTCTACATAGAATGTTCATAATATACTTCAGTTGCAAATGCAAAACTGTTCTATAACTACATTCTGCAACTACATTTAATTTGTAATATATTACTAATATAATATCCCAGATCTGTCTCTCACTGATCCAGTAACGCTGTGACGTCACCAACAATAAAATTCGCGCCATAGCACTGCGAGACGTTAAACAGCATTATTTCATTGTTAGAGCACCTAAATTTCAGTAATTTTAAATTTATAAAAATAATTGCCATTCAAATTTAATAGCTCTAAAATAGTGAAATAAAATTTGCTATCAATTGATATAAAATTTATCTCACTATGATCAATAGTTCCCGAAAAATTTCAAATTATATTAATCATATATTTCAAATTAATTTTCTTTATATAACTATAATACCTTGTAAGGTAAGGTTATATAAGTTATTATATTAATATCGGGTATAAGGTATTTTAAATCTATAAGGTATCTAAGTAAATGGTTTTTGAATAAAGAAATATGTAAATAAAAAAAATATTTCCTATCATAAAACATATGTCTATTTTATTTGTTTTCAATCAATGTTAAACATTTCTCTCACATATATATCTATTTAAACACGTCAAATTTGACAGGAAATCTCTCAAATGAAGAGATGATGGGTGATTTTCTAGTTATGTAAGAAAAATAATGTTATTAAATATTATTTTTTTAAGCTGTTAAACTTATTCTTTTATTTAAGAAAAGATAACAAGTATATGTTGTGGATGCATATTAATATGAAGAAATACATTTTATTCTCCAGTTTTGGTTATACTAACCTCATTATAAGAGATACAACTGTCTTTGAAAATGGAATCCTAGTGTGTTAACTCATATTTATTTAGTAAAAAAAGTATTATATAAAATATCCTTTTCAAGGAAAACAAATTGATTATTCATGTTCAGGTTTCAAATCTTTAAATATCAACTCTTTCTTAAAATATTTTGATTTCCTGGGAGAGTCTTATTTGAATTTTATAATTCAATTATTCTTGTATTCCTTTGCTGATTATATTTACAGATATGCAAAATAATTTGTTCTTTTTTTTCCTATTTACGTCAGTTAAAAAATTAATTTGTCATTAAAGAAACTGTTCCATACTGTGTAAGTTCATGGAATGCTTTATATAAGAATAGAAATTGCTTTGCATACTTTTTAGTCTTCTTCCTGTTAATCATTGTTTCAGAGATCAAATTATGCATTTTTTACTTTCTTTGTTCTTTCATATTCCCTACTTGAACCTTCTCTTGTTGATTTGATATGTCAATGTGGAAATTTGAAACTAGATTTAATTTTCCTCTTATCATTTTCCTTATAGACCAGTTACCCAATCAGGCCGCCCTCTATCTGGAGTTGTGCGCCCTGGCACACAATCTGGTAGACCTGGTACTATGGAACAAGCTATACGCACACGTACTGCATTCACTTCTAGGCCTATAACAAGCTCTTCTGGAAGATTTGTTCGGCTGGGCACAGTAAGTGGTTTTAATGGTTGTTTTATTTTTACTTAGAGGAAGTATAAAATTCCTTATATATTTTTTATATTGATCTTTTCTAATACCAGTTTACATTTCAAAATTTTAATACTTTATATGTGTACATATTCATGTCTGTAAAATTAATGCTTAGGTCCCTAATGTTATTTTTCTGTCTGAGCCCTTCTTGGTAAAAATCTATTCAATAAATTACTATTTATGGGTACTACATGGGAGACAGGCCTGGAAAAGTCTATTAAATTCCTTCGTGTGTTTGATCTATATTCTACCATTATTGAGGGATGGTTTTGTAATTTAATAAAATGTTATTAGGGCCCTTATAACTTTGTCTCATTGGTTTATTCCTGTGGCAGCTCATGATTTGGAACTCCAGAGATGCAGCATTCCATGCAATTATTTTAAAAATTTGTTTATTCTTTTTGGGGAAGGTTACATTTCCTTGCGGATTTTTCTGTGTTCTTATGAAATTAAAAATAAAAGCAGTTTTTAAATCGTATTCTGTAACCACAGTTTGTAGTTGTGAAAACTTATTGTCGTTTCGTAAAATCTCAACTCGCATCAAAAGAGTGCTTAGAACTGTTTCTCTGATGTAACTAAGAATTATTCAAAAAATTAGCTAATGTATATTTTAAAATAATGTATATGGAGGAAACAAAATGGTGAGGGAATGCTGTTATTGAAGCTGCAAAGATGAGCAATCTATCCCTAATCATAGGGAAATTTCAGATATTGGCAATCTTACAATAAAATCCCTTGGTTCTTTTCCCCTGCTTTCTTAATTGTTTTTTCTTTGGATTTATTTTTCATTCATCTTGTTTTAATTTCTTACCAGTTACGTATTATTTGCATGTATTCTTTATTTCTCATATTATTAACGAATTATCGGATAAAGATCATTATTCTCCAGAGATAAAAATAAACATTTTTAGTTCATTTTTGGATCAGGGCTTCAACATGAATTTCGAAAGAGTAGATTAGACAGACATTAAAACCTGCTCATTTAATAATGTTAAAATGCGAAAGGCTCTAAAATCTGAAAATGATTGTAAAAAATTTTGGTTCATAGAAATTAAAATTCAATATTTTAACAGCTTTTGCAATATTGCTCTTTTCTGAATTTACAAGCCCCCACTAGCTAATTCTGTTATCATTATTTTTTCATTTTCCTGCTCTTACTTTTGAGTTTAATTAAAGAATCTTATTTGTTCTACCAATATTTTTTATTGATGTTACACCCCTATTTTAAATCTTGCTTCTAAATCAGAAAACAATTTTTAAACTAAGAGTTGCTAGTTTTTTTTTGTTTGTTTGTTTATTTGATTTGTGTGTGTGTTTTTGTTTTAATTCTGTTCATTTAGTAAATTATATTTCAATCAGTTTGAAAAAGTGAGTCTTTGGATTCATTCCCTTCTTTAAACTACAAACTCATTTGTAAGTACTTAAAGATACTCTAAGAGAGTAAATGTTTATAAATTTAACTCATCTTGAGCTTATGTTAATCTGTTGTAATATATTTCTCTGCATTTGCTTAAAGTCCCACCAAATAAAATAAATATCAAGTAAATTCTAATAAACAATCACTCCAATTAACATGTTCTCTGCCATGATTCACACCTGAGATTCATACCATCTATCTAATTAGATGATCCCTTCAAGGGAAATTAGATAGTAGGCATGAATTGTATTTGATTCATATGGTGATCAATGTGTTAAAGCATCAAAATTTTTGTGGGCAGAATAGTGGTTCTCAATGGTGTAGGTAGGGTAAATGGTGCCTTTGTTTCATTTCCCTTGTCATGTTTGGTATAATAAAATGAAATAAGTATACTGCTAATTTATCTATGCTGCACTTGGGGTATCAGTACTCTACCACCATTTGGCCAATGGTGGTACTTTATTGAAATCTGGACAGATTTTTGTAATCAAATATTGGAAATTGTAAGTAAATAAGATTCTGACTGTATAGCTGTAAATTATTCAATTGATTTGAATTAAAAATTATAGAATGTATGCAATATTTATTTTAATTGATGCTTTGATCAGAAAGTAATACAGATTTTTTATTTATTTTTTTTTTTATTTTCCAGGCATCTATGCTATCTCAACCTGATGGACCTTTTATTAACTTTGCCAGGCTAAACATTTCAAAATATGCTGCTTTACCTCATATTGCAAAGCATCTTTTTGAATATGCCTATTATCATGATAATGATATAAGACAGGTAAGTGCAATATTTTCCCATTACATTTAATAAGTACTTTTCTTTTCAAACTAGACTTTGTACATTTCAGCCGATTATTATTCCATTTCTGACTTTCAGGCTTGAAAGAGCTACAAAATTTTAATTGCATTTTAAGAAACAGATTTTCTTTCTCTAAGTTCAAATTTATACATTTGGACTTAGGATTTTTTTATTCACAAAATTCCTATTCTATCAGAAATTTCTGTGAGTTGAAACATCATGGCTTTTATTACAATTTCAATCACTTTACATGTTGAATTTGGATAATAATTTTGATGATGTTTTAAGTTACTTTCTTCAATGGTTTATGAATGTGGATGAAATATTGTATTGATTTAAATTTAAAATTTAAATGTTTTTGTTTATTTTATTGTTATGAAGATTTTTACAAAAGAAACATTGGATTTAAGTCCAATAAGAGATATAAGGTTAAATAACATTTTATTTATATTAATAAGGTGTAAAACTGTACCATATGTATATATATTTGTTTCATAATTCAAATTTCATAAATGCTTTGATGTATCTTTTTTTTTTCATTTTACTACAGGCCTTAGATATTGCTGCCCAAGCAACGCAGGCTTGCCGTTATGAAGATTGGTGGTGGAAATTTCAGTTAGGAAAATGTTATTACAGGTAATATTTTTGAACTGAGTATTATTAATTTTTATTTCTTACTGAAATGTTTTGTCTCTTATTTTACCAATTAAAATATTGTTTTGGAAAACAGTTAATGGTGGAAATTTTCTTTAATGTGATTTTTAGATTTGGAATGTTTCGTGATGCAGAGAAGCAGTTTAAGTCTGCAATTAAACAGCAGGATATGATAGATACATATTTGTGGTTGGGAAAGGTAACTTTATCTTGTTGAAATTGTTATTGTTACTTTGTTTTTGTTGCTATTATTGCTTTAAAATTGAGCTGTTCTGTTTTAAAGAATGTATTTCACAAAAAATGAATGCATATATGTATTAAAAAATATATTTCAAAAGCAACTTTAAATTATCTTATCTGTTCACGTGTTTTCCCTGCTTTATTATTTAAAATATTATTGATGCATACAACAGCTAAATAAAAGTGGTGATAATTAAATATAATGTTTTAAAATAACTGTTTTATGCCTTTCTGCTTTAACCTTTTATGCTTTATTTTTGAAATCTGATAGCATTACAATATTAGTGAAAACTTAAAAATATATATTACAAAAAGGGTTAAATGTTTATGAGCTAAGGGAACATGCAAATTACACTAACATCTTTTTTAAATCTAATAAATTTTTAATTGATCATAAACTAGACAAAATCTATCGGGGAACAAAAAAATAACCGTGCTTTTCAGAAAATATGCTATAAAATTCTTGACAATTTAACTGCCATAATCATAAAATGTTATTATTATTTTGAAGACAAAATAAGATTTCAGTTCAAAATTAATAACAATAAAGTTTATATAAATTTTAGATATGATATATCAGTCACTATTTAGTGTCTGAAAATTAATGCTAGTTTTACTATTACTACTTAATCTAGTAATAGTATACATGTTTTAATTTCTGAAAATGTACTTAACATTCTTATTCGAAGTGGAAAACTCATAAAGCTGGAAGTTCATTAGGCTTTATTCTTAATGTGATCAAAGTGATGTTAGATGAAAATATTTTATAAAATTTCTGTTCACTATTAAAAAGAAATGAATCACAATTTTAAATAAATTTTATTTATTTGTCATCATGCACTTTTTTCCAAAAAAATGTATACACAGTTTGAATTACTGTATATACAATTAGTAACATATATCAAAATTTCATAACTTAAATTAATTCATGTAAATGTAGAATTTTGTCAGTTAATGAAAGCATCTGAATTGTTGACCATTATTATCCAGGTGCTACTGATAAAACCAACTTACAGAATTACAAATGGCACTAAGCTAGCATTTGAATACATTCTTTTTCAATAACTTCTTTCTATTTGTCAATTGTTCATGTCTTAAGTTCCAATTTAAACAGAATGTTTTTAGTTGCTACCACCTGAAAAAAATTATTTACATTTACACTTTTGGGACATCCTGTATGTTAGATAATTTGCTTATTATGTGATCATTATAAAATAAATTGACTGACATGAAAAATGAATGTAAACTATTCTTAATGTAGCATTAAAAAATTTAAAAATTGTTTTTTTATTATAAATAGTCTTTTTAAAAATCATTTTAACTAAAAGGGGCATGTTAATTTTTGAAATTCTGTAAGTGACTGTATTAATGTTTTAATAGGAGTTGTGTTAAAGTTCAGCAAAATGAACTTGGACAAGTTCTACATAAGTTTTTGAAATCTTCCTCTTCTATGTTCTTAAGTAACACCATTTAGGAAATTATATATCTTAGCAAAATGCTGTTTTATGGTTTGTTTAAATTAGAAAAAGTGTTTGTAGTTTTCTTTTATGTGTTATATGAATTTCAGCCAACCAGCTATCCTTGAAAAATCTATTGTCATAACTCCATATTAGAATCTAATATGTTTACTAATAGTTTGTTAACTGAACACTTCTATACATTCATTATTTCTACATTTGTTGTATCATAGATAATGTAGCTAGCAATGTCTAGCTGAGTAAAAAAATATATTTTATATAAAAAAATACAATTATGATTTGTATTTTTTTAGGTATATATAGGATTAGATCAGCCTTTGGCAGCTTTGGATGTTTACAAACAAGGTTTAGAGAAGTTCCCTCAAGAAGTATTTTTAATGGTTCATACTGCACGCATTTATGAGGTAAACTTTTGCCTTTCTGTTTGATAACAGTTTCACATTATCATAGTTAGAATCCTTTTATTCTAATTTTCCATGTTTATTTCTTTTAATGTAATCATGGACCATTTTTTCGCAATATTTTGGTATTTAATAATCATCGAAGTACTTACATTTTTGCCTAATTCAAGAAATAAGAAATAATCTGGTTTTCTTGCATATTCATTTCTATAAATGCTGCAGTTTATGCCAAATTAATAAAAACAATCTTTATTTAGAATAATTGAGGAAAAATTTATAGAAATATTCATTAGCTTGGAGTGAGTGTTTCATACTGCTTTATGTTGTATATAAAAGAAGGAAACAATGTAGATGTTGCTTAAACTATTGATCTATCTTTTGAAAATTGTATGCTTGTCAGAGTGGGTATGGCATATGTAGGTGATCGAGTTGTTATAGATCATTTGGAGTGAAAAAGATCATGTTTTAAAGAACATTTTGATCTCTGCACTCAGGCAATTTCAGTTGACTTCTGTAACATATGAAACTAAATCTGAAACATAATAACTAATTTGACTAAGCATACAATGATCTTAATTCTCTTTGTAGCCACAAAATGAAACTCCACCCTGCTGCAGCATCCGGGTAATACTGAATGATCAGCCGTCAATACGGATTAACATGGGCTTTGAGTTTGAAGGCATAATAGCCCCCTCCCTTTATGAGTTGACCCAGAAAGCAACACTACCAAATTTGTACCAGGGAAATGAAACCCCTTTAACTGCCAGCTTCTTATCCCCATTTTTGAGATGTCCCCCCTGTAGTTTTAATTCTCTTTGTGAGGGGTGAATCTGTGTCTGTCAACAACATGTAAGCAACAAAGAAATTTATAGTTATGTAAAATATGTCTGTTACATAACTGTAAATTTCTTAATACTTGTACACTTTTATGACAATATTCATTTGGTGAAAAGGAGATTTTTTTTTTTTTTTTTTGTCTTAATGCATTTAAAATTGTTGCCTGATTTTCTTTGATCTAGTTGTATCGTGTTTGATTTTTAATTAATTTTATTTTCAGGAACTAAATGATTTGGACCTTGCTGTAAAATATTACAAAGATGTTTTGAATTATGAAGCTATTGATGTAGAAGCCATTGCATGTATAGCAGCTCACCATTTTTACAATGATCAACCTGAAGTGGCACTTAGATATTATAGGTGATTTTTCTATTTATAAAAATATAAAATAGTTGTCTAGCTCTTTAATAACATTTTATTTATGAACTTTAAAATATATATATATTTAATACTTGTAAATTAAATAAAGATTTTATCCATTTCGTAGTACCTAAAATCCCAGTTGTTCTTGTGGTCAGGTGGGCGATGAGATCATTATTATATTTGACTACACGCTCACCAAAGAATTCCACCTCAAAGAAGATATGGTTAAATTTAATGCATAATGAAATGGCAATAAATAAATTAAAGAAAGCATATACTATTAGTAACAACATTTGTGATTCACTAAAGAGCCCGGAGTGAAATTGCTTTTAATTGATTTTAAGATATCTTTACTCCACTTTAACTTCAACACCACTGATTAAGAAAATTTTAAGTGGGTTGTCCCTGCGCCCTACCCTAAGTTTTTAGCACTTTATTTCCGTAGTTAATTTTAACTGATTATATTGTTTTAGGTTAATCCTGGACTTATTAAAATGTTTTAGTGTCCTACATTTTATTGAGCATTCACCCTTGGGGAATCCTAATTGGTAACCTTGTTTTTACCCTTCTTTTTTTAAAAATTTGTTCTTGTATTTTTATTGTTTGACTGACGTGTACTTAGATGGATTTTATTGTTTTCTGTGGGATTTTTAATGATATTTTACAAAAATGTTCATTGACTCCTTCTTTTTACTGGTGTGTTTTGCTGAGCTTGTGTTTTGATCATTTGGATGCATCCTGGGGGCTCCTCCTTTTGAGTGTTTTGAATATTTTTAATTTTGGTTCCAGACCTGGTGATAAAAATCAAACAAAATTTAATTAATTTATGGTTCTCTCCAAGTGTAATATCGATTCAGTGGCGTATTTTTTTTTTCTTGTGAGTATGTTTTAGGTTACTTTATTTATTTTTTTGTTGTCCCTTTTTTGCAATGTTTGTAACATTCTGTGCTGTGTTTGTGATGATTTTGTGTGCGTCATGTCATATTGATATTCTTGTATTGCTTTGATATTTTCCCACCAGTCTGCTAAAGGCCTTACATCCTTTTGGGTAGTCCGGACTGGTGTGTGTGTGTGTTTTAAGTACCTAAAATCAACTATTGTGTGCATTGAAACAAAAAAAAATCATTCTCAATCTTAAAATAAAATTGAGTAATTGTATGTTTGTTAAACAGGTGTTTGAAATAGAAATGTTTTATGTTTATGTTATGTTTAGAAATGTTCATCTGATTTTGAAAATTATTGTCCATTAAATCTGAATGCATTTTATCTGGCTTGAGACTTAATATTTTCATTTATATTTCTGTATTTTATGGAACTATACTCTGCTCTATAAATTGAAGAAAATTACAAAAATTATAGCTCACTAAAGAAGAATCGAATCGATGTAACAATTGAGCATGAAAAAAACAAAGGTTCTGAATAAAATTACATTATAGGATACAATGTTCCTGCTCTCATAATATGTCATCTGTTAGAAACATTATAATGTGTGTGTAAGAGTAAGACTGAACTATGATAGTGAAATGCTCTCTAGATAAATATAATTATGATAATGATAAGTTTTGTAGATTGTGTTGCTATGTTGTTGATTTTAAATCTTAATACTATCCCTTAAAATTTGGTATCTAGGAGAAATTTCTGAAAATGATGTTGAATTAATTATTCCAAAAATACTTCCCAGTTTTAAAAAACACATCCATTACGTATTGAATTTACATGCTTTCTTTCCTTTTAAGTGTTTAAAGGCCCGGATTTTTTATGACAGAATATATTCCTGTATTATTAACATCTTTTATTGACGACTTTTTATCCAGAAATGTAATTGTAATATGTGATTTGGAACTTTAAAAAAAAAAAACTCTTCTTGTTATTATTCTTTTTTAATTGTTTATTACAGGAGACTGTTACAAATGGGAGTTTGCAATAGTGAGCTATATAACAATTTGGCTTTGTGTTGCTTTTATTCTCAGCAAAATGACATGGCTGTTATGTGTTTTGAAAGAGCCTTATCTTTAGCAACCGATGAAACCTTACCTGATGTATGGTACAATATTGCTCATTTATCATTGGTAAGAAAATTATACAAAGCTTTAAAATTAAATTTTTTTAATAAGATTCATAAAAGCTTTAACTTTTTAAATTCAAAATTTAATAATTTGCCCTTACTTTAATTCAAAAGAAAATTTTATGAAACCTCATATTCATTGTAATCTTATTTATTCAACCATGATTTTTATTAATTGATGGTGTTAAAATTTTTAAGTCAAAATTCTAGTATCTTTTATTATGCATTTAATTCATTCTTGATGTTTTGATATATTTTCAATAATTTAATTGGCTATTAAATTATTGTTCTTTTTAATATTATAGCAATATTTTCAAATTTTCTTAACTCATGATTAACTAATTAGATACACATTTATGAATTAAATTAGTATCATGATGTAATTTGCAAATTTTATCTCAAATGTATTCTCATGGCTTTATTGACGAGAATTCTTTTTCAAAGATGTTGTGTA
>BGPR01000130.1:336148-379568 GCA_013235015.1 Araneus ventricosus
TTCTCATGGCTTTATTGACGAGAATTCTTTTTCAAAGATGTTGTGTATGTCTCATTTTAAAATTATATGCTCTTATAATGTCTCAAAAAGAACAATACCTTTTATTTTTGATGTAATTTATTTTTATTTTGAAACTAATGGAAATTCTTTATATTTAGTTTCACTGTAAGCATAATCAAATATTTATTTATCTCTGTTCACATGCTGTATACATAGCAAAACCTATAAACTAATTAATAATCCTTTGTGAATTCAAAATGTGGTATAATATTTTAGTGGTTACATTGGTATATAAATAAAGTTTAATAATAAATCGAATTCATTTTTGTCTTCATTCAAAAGTAATTACAATTTGAAATGATTTTGGGTAATTTTATTTGAAACTTTTGTGTTTCATTTTGAAAGTGACTAAAACAACCACAACTTATTTTCTCCCTTATTTATTGCAGCTTAATAAATCATAATACTTTTGATATTTCTGACAAACTACAATTCATTTAACTTCTCAAGAAACATTTATTTTCTTATTTAGAATAAATTCCTTTTAATTATTGACTTGGACTTTAGATGCAATATATATATTTCAATTTTGGTAATTCATTGCATGGAATTAATTATAGAACCAAAAACTGTTGCACTCATTGTTAAAATAAATATTTCAATAGATTTACATCCAAGCGTATTTTTTATTCAAAAAGAAAACGTTAAATATCAGTTTAATCTGTAGTTAATTAGGTATTAAATCTTCTAGATCAAATTTCCCATAGAACTTATTTTGCATTGATGTGTGATTTTATTCCAGGGCATTGGTGACAAAAGTCTTGCTACACAATGTCTAAGACTTGCTCTAGTTGCTAATAATGATCATGCTGAGTCATATAACAACTTAGGTGTTATTGAAGGTACCAAAGGAAATTTAGATCAAGTAAGGGAGTTTTTTCCAACATTTCTTTGTGTATATGATGATATTCTAAAGTAATGCAAATATATAATGCTATATTTTCTTTGTGTTACATTGCTTTCAATATGTTATTGTACCCATGAGGGAAAAAGTAGTTAATTAAATACTATCCGTCAATTGAATATCACATGATTATTGTCAAATCTAGAACCAATGAAAACAAGTTTTTTTTTTTTTTGCAACAAAATAGTTGTAATGGAAATCTCACTAAATATGGACTCATGGCAAAACTTTTCAGTTTTGAAACATCAACAAAAAGCCTAAGTAAATTCATTATTCTTTGTGTAATGAAAAGTACTTAATCATTTATAAATAATTATAAATTTTATCTGTAGTAACTAAATTAATGCTCTTCTAGTAATTTAATTATCGTCTTTCCTGTAATGCATATTTCAAAGAAAGATACTTCTTTGTATATAATATTTATCTACAATTGTTATTGAAATATTTCATTTTTTACTATAGATGTTATTTCTGATAAAGAATATTTTTCTTTTAGAGGTTTCTTTTGTTTGTAGAGGATATACTTTAGCATTCCTGTTCTTTAAATCCATCAGTTGTTAGTTGTAATATTAAAACAACATTTATATTCTGTTAAATTTATCTATCAACAAATTTTATCTATTGAAATTGCAGTTTTATACAGCTTTTGGTACTGGATTTTTGAAGAATAATATTTCTTACTTTGTTTTTCTTTAGTCTAAAGCTTTCTTTGTTGCTGCATCAAATCTTGCTCAGCATTTATTTGAACCTCATTTCAATCAAGCGCTTCTTGCTGAAAAAGTGAGTGTTGCTTCTTTCTTATAAAAAATATGACACAATAATTCACATTTTGTGCTACTTCTGTGAGTAAACAACGTGTATGTTTATTTATGCTTCTGTTTATGAAATACAAAATTATTCACACATTTAATACTATATCAGAATTTTGCTCCCATTTGCATTTGTTGTCTAATTATTATTCTATTTTCAATTTTCTATTTTTCATCATGTATTATTGAGGAGAGAATTTTTAGACATTAAGAAATAATTCAACTTATATGGAACACCTGAAATGCCGATAATCGTGTTCATAAAATGCCTATATTGGTTTTAAGACAGTTTTGTTGTGGTTGTATCTATTTTCTGAAATTTTTTAGATGATTTTTTTAGTTAGGAACTGCTGTTTGTTGTTTGAAATGGAGTCTATCTATTGTATAAAAAATTGTGGTCATGGAGTGGGGGCAGTTAGTACTAGTGTAAGGGAATGTCACAAAGACAAAATATTAGATATTTATTTCAATTTTTCAAGCCAAATATGCTGAAGGTGCGAAAAAAATAATATTATGCTTCCAGTACCATTTACTCTCTCTATGCCATATGGTGTCTTTGAAAACCTTGATATGGATTTTACTTTATGAAATTGTCAAACTGATGAAGAACTTAATAACTTAGATTATAAAGTTCTTCATCACATGGGCAATGAATAATATCATTTCTTCTTTCACTTTTCCTATCTAAAAGATATCTAAATTTATTTTAATTGAGGTAAAAAATTATCACTCAACTATAAATTATTCATAACTGTATTTTACTTTCTGGAATGTATTATAACATTTGCTAAGGGTTTTCTTTTCAGAAAATTTTTTGGATTTTTTTATCAATTGTCGAATTGTTATTTGAGATTTCTCTCCATTGCCATCTGTCATTGAATTTAGAAATTCTTATTTCGTAGTTGATCTATCATTTGTTCTCTTTACTACTTTAACATGAAAATATTTATTATGTCTCTGATTACTGCATATTATTAATTATTATTAATGAATCTTTTCTGCAACATTACATTGCATGAAGAATATTTATTGCCTATTGTATTCTACCTAAATTTGAATCTATTTTTTTACATCTGTATTTTTTGTGCTATAACTCTGAATTAATGTTAAATCAGGTCTCTCTTTCTTTCTATTGGACATAGTGTAACTCTGTGAGAACAAAATTTCTTTTCTCTTTATTTTGGAAAATTTTTCTGCATTTTCATATTTATATAATAACAGCTGCAAAAAGGCAATATAATTTATTCTCAAATATATATTCAATTTTTCAATAGCCCATCAGTACTCTAGTGGGTTAGGACAAGGCTTGGCTGAAGAATTTGAATTAGAGAGAGGATGCCATGGGCTGTGCTCTTAACTAGCATTAAAAAAACTGGTAGATAAATGTGTACTTTAGCAATGAGTTGCTTGCTGCATTTTGGCTGGATGTTGGAGGTTTTCCTCCAAGCAAAACACAAATATGGCCTAGTTCCTCCCAAAAATCCTCTAACAAGGCAACCTACCCCATATATAGAGTCTAAGTCAGATTTGTACCTCAGGTATTCCAAGGTTGCTTTGACCAATAATAGTTGCCACACTTTCTCTTTATCATGAAACCATGACTCAAGGACTTGGCTAGTTACACTAAAATCAAATTGGATTTTTCAAGAATATAAATTTTCGATTTTTCTTATTGTAATTATATTCAACAGTTTTGCTCCAAATTAAACTGAAATTTGATTTTGTATTTTACAGATGGGAGACCTCCAAAATGCATATTTTATGGTGCAAAAGTCATTGGAAGCATATCCTGATCATACAGACTCAAAAGATTTGTTTCAAAGAATAAAGGATTTATTCACCACATTATAGAATTTCTAAGAATGAAGAATTTATTAAGCACATTTTTAAAATAAATGGCAAATGTGGATGACTTTTTTTTCAAGAAAATGTGATGTGTCTGGCTTTCCTTCCATTGGGAGTAAATACATTTAATAATTCCATTTTTGTTTAAAGAATTTCTGCTCTTATTGCAAGAAAACAAAAGTACTGAAATATATTCTGTAAAAAAAAAAACTTTTATTGTATTTCAATAGATTAAAAATTCTTTGGATGATTCATGGATGTAACTTCAAACATATTCAGTCAAAAATCTTGAAACAATCATTTAAAAAAATTATTTTTTTTTATGAAACTGTTAAATTTGTGTGGATAATTTATATTTGATATATACTATGCTGAAGACTCTGAAAATATGAACATTTATCTGTTTAAATTTATTGCTTAGTTTGTATTAAAAAGAAATCTATATTGTAAAATGTTTTACATTTAAAGTATCTGTTTTTTTCAGAAAGTTATTTTATGTGGTATTTTTATGAAATGCTCATCTTGAGTAATTTTGTTGTAAATACTCAACTGGAATTCTAAAATAAATTTTTTAGGAATATTGCTGTTACATAAAATAATGAAACATTTGTTATCATTGGCCTTTTCTTTCTTTCTTGTTAAAAATGTCCCTATTACATAAAATATTTTCATTCCATTTTACTTTTTACTATCAATATAATTAAATAGATATTTCTGTAAATGCATTATTGAGATTCAAAAAAAACATATTTTGCATAGAAGTATTTTTATTTACAATTTCAGTATTTTAATTAAATTTAATTTTTCCATATTTTCTTCGAAATTTGTTTTACACTTTTTTTTCAATTCTATTCAAGGTTAGTGGAATTTTCTTTAGTTAATTATAAAATTTTATTTTATAATTAACAAAAGAAACCTACTACCTTTATCTAACCTTTAACTTTATTTTTGAAAGTTACTTCTCAGTTTTAATCAGTTTATAGAAGAATAATTTTTATATGTTTATCTTATTAATAATTGATGTAGATATAGATACCAATTTTATTATTCACCACGTCAATAGATAGCATAAATCTGGTTCCTAGTTTAAAAAGCAATTTAATATTTTTGTAATAACACCGATTGTGTCATTCAGCAATCTAGTCAATTTCTTTATTTGTTTACAGTTTGAAAGTGTTTACTATTGTTGAAATATATTTATATGTATTGTTTGTTTATATAATAAATTTGTGATTTTAACTCTGAAATATAAAATGCATTTTCTTTCCAGAAATTGTTAAATTATTGGCATATTTTGTGTAGGAAAATAAATATAATTTATCTGACTAATTGGTTATGTATTTGTGTCTCAGTGAAATTAAAAACAAAATCAGTTTATAGATACATGAATGCTATATATGCATATTTCAGATTGCAATTCTGTATATATATTTAAAATAATTTATTCGCTTTTATTGGACATAAAATATTCAGTTTGTAAAATTAGAGAAAACATTTGCAGAAAATTTCTAGTGTGGGCCAGGAGATGGCGCTCTCATCGCCATAAATGTCGGAGCATGAAACTGCTTTCAAGACACAGAGACGACAAACAGAGTTCAACTTTGACTCGTCACAAAGGCAGAAACGATGAATCATGATATGCCATCCAATATGAACTGATAATTAATTGTGCATATCTTGAATTGTAAATACTTCATAAATCCTGTAATAATATAACGTATTTTTTGCATAATATAAGTGTATAAAGGTATCAAGTAATTTATTCTATGGAACCAACACTAAGCCTGAGGATCGCCCATTCTAGTTCCAATATAATCGACTTTATCCTGTTCCCTTGATCTATTTTGAATATATGCTTAAGTGGGGATATCTGATTAGTACCAAATTACTGCACTTCTAGACTTGACAATGATTACCACCTGCATATGTTAATTGGTCACAATATTAATCAATAATTGCTATTTTTAATTATTTAACTTTAAAATTTTGAAATTATTGAACACTTAAAGGTAACTTATGAAGGAACAGACAAGATCAGTGGCAAATCCAAGATTTTGGTCGAGGGGGGGGGGGGGGTGAGGGTCATAAAAATTTTGTGTCGTCATGACCTCGTGGCTTTTTTAAGTGAAATCGCTTTAACTTTACTCACCTGACAATAAGAATCACAAAGAACACTACAATACTTTAGATAATTTAATAAAAACCCAAACCGTACATTGAAATAACTAGCCAAAAAATGTTTTCGACCGCGTTAATGCTACAAGTACAAGTGGAATGACTACAAAAACAGTAAAATGTTTGAACCTGTCAAACCAGAAAACAATGTTGCCATATCTTTTTTTTAAATTAAGAATAAACGGGTTTAAATAGGAGATTAAGAAAAAACAGGTGTAGTGATTGAAAAAAAAATCAAGGATTTTGGTTTAGTTTACCCCCCGGAATCGCCGCTGGCCACATGATGATGTATGGCCTCGATAAGTTTATGGAAGAGTTCCAAATGCATGGTCTGCCGTACTTGCAGGACTCCACTGGCATACCCATGTATCCAATTATTATACATTCATCGACCAAGATGTAATTGGAGGAAAAAGTTTTATAAAAATTGTAGAGTTTTAGGAATGCTTGCAGGGGATTTTGAATTTGACTGAGGTGGTTCATGACAGTCCCACCTGTGTACTCGTTTTGTTAAGCTTAAAATTAACGAAATACATACCGTACATATAATCGTCGTTCAGACCAAAATTTGTTTTGAGATATAGCCAATTTAAACTTTTGTCATTATGAAAAATAGCAAAAATTAATTTACAGATTTCTAACTTATACAATAGGTTTACTAGTGTTGAGATAACTGGTTTCTATAATGGAATAATTAATTGGAAATTCTAATTGGCTGCAGTAATCCTGTCAAAAGGTTTTTTTTTTTTTTACTTTTTGACTTTTGTCTTCTAAAATGTAAACTGCGTCTATGACTTCTTTTGAACCAATGATAATTATTTAGTTTAACTTATTTGTTTACAGTCTCAGTTTGATTTATTTTTATAAGTACAAGTTATCACTCACAATGTTAGCACATAAAAATACATTAGCAATTATAATTTATATTAATATTGCAGCCTATGACATTGCGTTTGCTATTTACATTAAAGTTGCCTTTACTATTCACCACCTAATGTGTTTGTCATATCGTTGTAACGAGTTATTATTGCAATAACAGAAATTTATTTTAGTGACACCTTCATTATATTTCTAAGCAAAATCAACTTCATTTTTTTAAATCACTTTTCGAAATTAGATTCCCAGAATTTTTGGAAAATTTTGGAACGGGGTATTCAACTGTATTTGATAAATAATAATCTGGCAAAAATTTGAGACCAATTTCATTGTACTCGTCGCCCCGTACAGTAGGTCGTGCGCCCCCCTGTCGGGCAAACTCTAGCGTCATTCCTGCTTGACAGGGATTTATATTGTTACAAAAATTGTTCTGTGAGTATATGGCGGAAACAATCCAACACGCAGGATAATGAAGGACGAAGGTTTATTCACAAATATGCAGGGAAACACGAAGCACAGGGAACAGGGAAAATAGTTCTTGTAAAGATTTAACAATGCAAATACACAACAATAACTCTCAATAACAGTAACTGCACTTCCGGATCTAGCAACACAAACAGACAGCAAATCACTAATAATAACAGTAATAGTACAAACAATAGCGCTCAGCGTCTAGCAGCTGACCAACTCGCAATGTGCACAAGACTCCCAAGAGATTCTACGCACTCCGAAGAAGACGTTCCACCTTTCAGTTGCCTCTGTTTACCTACCCTAGTTCGATTGGTCGTGACGTCAAATGGAATCATCCAGTACATTCTTTATATCTCCTTTCCTAATAGAGATATCGAGAAAATAATCGCATTTTCAGGAATCTTCGATTTGTCGCCAAGATCAGGTGTCCAGCCCCGGTCTCTGCCGGCATTCCATACTTACCCCTATAAAACTCTCTTCCCAACCATAAGACTAACATGGCAGGAGAGCGACACTACATTTTTGTAACGATATGGAAATTAACTATCATATATTCAGCAGTGGGAGGTAATCACTAGTAAATCATTTAGTCTTTTTACTGAATTATGCACATCGACAGTAAATCTATTAAAAATCACTAAGTGGACTTTCTTTCATTAAAAATTACTAAGTGATTTCTGCCTGCCATTATAAATGCGTACATGATTTAGTGAAATTCGGATGTCTCTGTAACTCAGCAAATGAAGATAACGAGTTTTACTATGCCGTAGAGCATTAATTGGAGACGTCAATATGATATATATCTCAAAATCTAAATTTTTGGACTTAGTGACTTTTGTCTGTACGACGACGATATGATAATCCTACAAAACTTCTCAGAAGTATCATTCTGAGATGTACGCTGGTTCTTAATAATAACATTTGCCTAGATTTGGGCTTATAAATGGCGATAAGTAATTATTTTTAAGATCAGAATTTTACCACAAGTTACAGTTTCTTTCTTTTTTCCTGTATTATCACTAAACATAAAAGCAGGACCGGCCTGAGGGGATATCGAACGGTGCGAGCACAAAAGACCCCGCGCAGTTGACTGATTTTGCAAAATGAAAATTAATTGCGTTGATTTATTTAATGACATCGAAATTTATCGTCGAGTTTTGCCTTCCATGATCGCATTTACAAATATTAAATATTTATCTAACAATAATTTATTTAAATTGTATCCAAATTTTGCTATTGTTATGAAAATTATGTAGAACTTACCGACTATCAGAAGCGGTCCGAGGTTTGTAGCTTTACCATCCGGGCAAGGCAACAATATGGCGCCCCCTCCCACACACACACACATCCAAAGTATTTTTTGAAATTTTAAAATGCCCGTATTCTAAATATCAAACAAAATTTTACTTAAAAATATCCATGTTTTACTTTTAAATATGACTTGAGACTACTATGGTGAGAATTTTTAAACTTCAGATATATTTAAGATTATGTGAAAGTCATTGTCAAGAGAGAGAGAGCAAAAATAATATATTCAATAAATTTATTTAAAAAATATATGACTTTATTTCTCAAATTTATTGTAACTTTTTTTTCCCCTTCGCACTCCCGCTTAGGCGCCATTCTGGACTTTGGCGCGACGGGCAGTTGACCGGTTTGAATGGCCTCGGGCCACCCCTGCCGTCGCATCTGCAGAAAGATCATTCTCGATATTGAAATAATAATAAAAAAATTACTTGAGATCTAGCATTAGTCGAAGAACGATTTACCTCCTTAACCATGTTATCGATTGAAACTGAGCTAATCAAGAAACTAAATTTTGAGAATATTATCAACAAATTTGCAATAAAACATGCAAGAAAATAAAACAAAAATCACATTTTGTAACCTTATTTTGGTTAATTCGCTTACCATCTTGTTTTTATAAATTTATGAAGTAATTATTATTTGATTTATTAAAGATTTTTTGTGTGACTGAAATGTTAGCTTTCTAACATAATTTAATTATTTATCATTTCCTTAAGTCCTTACCATTCAAAATTGTGCAATGTAATAAATAGAAAAGTGCATTAAATTATTTTGTTGTGCGAGATTTGTTTCAAGGGCCTGCAAGAAGAGCCGACCGGAACAAAAGCGGCACCTGGTGCAAAATTAACTTGCGGGGCCTTGAAGCAAATATCGTACAACAAAATAATTTATTGCTTTTTGCTATTTATTAAATTGCATAATTTGGTATAGTAAGAATTTAAGGGATGCATGAAAATGATAAATAATTAAATCATTTTTATAAGGTTAACATTTCAATCACAGAAGATATCGTTAATAAATCAAATAATAAAAATAATTGCTTCTTAAACTTATTAAATACAATCTGATATGCGACTTACTAGAATAAGGTTACAATATGCGATTTTTGTTTCATTTTCTTGCATCTTTTATAGCAAATTCATTGATAATATCATCATAATTTCGTTTGACGAAGACTTACGTCTCTCCATAGTGGTCTAATGGTGTATCGGGAAAGGAAAAAATTATGACGCTTTTCGTGGTATTTTTAAACGTTTATAGCTCCGCAGCCAAATAATATAGAGAGCTGGTTTTAGTTAGTTTCATTTAACAGAGAAAGGTTTATAATGAAGATTGCAAAAAGAATTTTAGAATTTGAAATTACGGTTTAGTCACAGTCGAGCTGCAAAGTTGGTTAAAATCATTAAAAATTTTGATGACGTCACAGCGACCGATGCGCGCACGCAGACTAAGGCAATTCAGTCATCGATCTGAAGTTCACGCGAAATATTACTAATATAATAGCCCGGATCTGTCTCTCACTGATCCGGTAACGCTCTGACGTCACCAACAATAAAATTCGCGCCATAACACTGCGAGACGTTAAATAGCATTATTTCATTGTTAGAGCACCTAAATTTCAGTAATTTTAAATTTATAAAAATAATTGCCATTCAAATTTAATAGCTCTAAAATAGTGAAATAAAATTTGCTATCAATTGATATAAAATTTATCTCATTATGATCAATAGTTCCCGAAAAATTTCAAATTATATTAATCCTATATTTCAAATTAATTTAATTTTTCTAATAGAAAGTAGTAAATCACGTCATTGGCATATAATGCGCGTGATATAGTTTGGACGCTATGATGCATCTGATTATTTATTGCAATCGTGATGATATAATTTGATAATATTTTTGGCAACTCTGACAAGCAGAAAAATGCTTTGTTTTGATTAGAATTTCGAAAAAGAATTACTTTGAAATTTTAACTTTTGACTTACGTTTGACAAGCTGAGAATTTCATGGTTATTGAATTATTATGTACATATTTTGTATATATTCTTTTCGATAATTTAATACTTTACAATCATAAATTAGTTTACCATATTTTTTACGATGAATTCCGTTGTTGCACTTTCAATGTCTAGGAATCCCAATCACGTTAAAAATTACACAAAGTCATCTGAAGTACAAGGAAAATTGTTAAACAATGAAAAATACTTCACACGGAGTGTTGTTTACTGTGAGGTCTCCCCTTCCTCGTTAACACGACAACAGGACCACACAAGAGACCCCCGGAGCGACGAAGAGGAAAATAAGGGCCATAAAACAAGTCGTGAAAACGGCCCGGTCTCACGCAAACCCAGAGGGGTTCAGGGGAGAGTGACCGTGGTATCATCTGTGTAGACCCCACAAGTAGAGCCGACATAGACAGACAGTTAAGAGTTGACCACTTCCAATGATAGCCTGGAAGGGAGGCGCACGACAGCGGTTGGGTGGTTTGTCCAGCTAAGGCACGAATCACTGAAAATTAATCCTTCGGCCACTCCCCTGAGCTCTTTGGGTAGGTGTTTAAGAAGGGAAGACGATCGGAGAAGAGGGAGAGCAATAGCTGAGAAGTAAACACGCGGAGTGCTACTCCATGGTGTTTTTTTGCGGAATCTGAATTTTGATGAAACGGGCGTTTTTTTTTACCCCGTGACTGTAGCCAAATCCTTGGCTGGACTAGCTCCTTTGGTGAGCAGTCGAATTGAATAGAAGCATCCCTTTGGTGGATCGCTGGAATTTAATGAGTGTTTGCATAACCTCGCTGTCAAATACCGACTCCGGTAACTCTTACTCATCCTGAGTAAACAGTTAGTCAGAGCCTGGCTATAATAATCCCTGTGGTGGATTACTGCAATTTATTGAGCGTTCTGACAACCTCAATTTCATCTACCGATCCTCGGTGTTTCCATAACTCGCCCTGAGTTGCTACAGTTTGCTGAACTCTCATAGTTCCTGAACTTATTATCAGTTGCATCACTAGTAAACTCACCTTGGTAACTTCGACTAAGTCAAGTTACGTTCATTATTGACCCTCGCTATACATATCCCGGACTTGTTATTCTTTATTCTTGGATGTACAAATCATTTGTAATTTTGACCTGCAAATAGGCAATTAGTCAAGAAGTTTTATTAAATTTTGATGTGCTGTAATTCTGTGTCTGTTGATCTCTGATCAGACCCTGGTAACACTGGGCTGAGACATTACATTATCAAGAGGTTTTTTGAATAAAGAAATATGTAAATAAAAAAATTCCTGTCATAAAACATATGTTTATTTTATTTGTTTTCAATCAATGTTAAACATTTCTCTCGGATATATATCTATTTAAAAACGTCAATTTTGACGGAAAATGTCTCGAATGAAGAGGCAATTTGCACCCGTCACACCATGAGGGGTGATTTTCTAGTTACTCAAGAATTGTTGAATTACTTCGAATTTAGTGCTAAAGTTAAACGCTTATAGTTCCGCAACCAAATATCATATAGATTTGGTTTTAGTTTCATTTAACAGAGAAAGGTAGACATTGAAGATTGCAAAAATATTTTTGGATTATGTAATTACGGTTTAGTCACAGTCGAGTTGCAAAGTTGGTGAAAATCACGAAGAATTTTACATAGATAGTCACACTGCACTAATAGTCACTATAGACGATGGTGTTAATAGTCACATAAAGCTACTGTAGTCAAAGTTGAGTAAGGTAAATAAGTCTAAGTCCTATACGCCCCTCATTACCAGCGACCATTTCGCAGAGACAGCCTCCCGTCGAATTTTTTTTATTTATTAGCTCGGATTCGATAGATAAAATGGCTAATAAAGTAAATAAATTTTTCTTGACTAATGCTATATCTCAAGAAAATTTTTGTAATCTTCAGTCTGGAGAAAGATCTTTCTGAAGATGCGACGGCATTTGTTAAGATCTGTATAGTTTTCAGAAAAGAAACAAAATTTGGATACAATTCAAATAATTTTTTTTAAAACTTTTGAAACTAACGGGAAATCTAAGTACATTCAAATCAAATCAATTTTTTAAAAATTTATCTTTACAGGGTTATGTAAATATTATAATATTGTGATTCTGTAACGCAAAACACTAGACGACCAATTGTGATTTCATTAAAAATATAATGAAATCAATTTTCATTTTGCAAAATCAGTCAGCCACGCGTTTCAGACCCCCTTGGGCCGGCCCTGCTCGAAGTCAACTTCGCACAGCCCTCCCCCCTCCCCCGCCTTTGTTTGGGCCGGTCCTGAATAGCATTGCTATCGTTCGAGTAAATTTGACCAACTTCTGGGTAGTTGAATATTTTACATCATAAGCATAATTTGTTTCGCCTTACACAATGTAGTAATCTGAGTACAGGAACAAAACTAGGTTGTTTAGCACTGGGGATAAGAATGGTATTTGGCCCTACTTGGAAGATGGAATATAACATTATAATATAATCTCCTGAAGACCACATAAAGGCCTTGGTATCCTGGTGGCAAACTTGAGGGCTCAAAACATGATACCAGTAAAAATTTCGCCGTGTACGCGGGACAGGTGCAGGTTAAACTGCCAGTGTGAACCGTCCTCCTTTAGTGTGATGTGGAAGTTTAGAGAGAGGATGTCTTTTCAAGTGACCCCGCTTCATCTGACCACAGTTCAAATAACAAGTTTCTCATCTTAAAATAACTCTGTTGTTAGGAATGAATCTGGATATTATTCAACTTTAAAAAAATGGAGCTCAGACAAGCCTATGGCATATGGACGAGTTTTCTGATTTGTTTATTTTGGTTTCACAGAACTTCTGTGGTGATTAGGGATGCATAATCCACGATATTTTTAAAGTGTGATTTCAATCACACTTTAAATTTTCAAATTCTTATTTAATGTATATAAAGTGTTTAGAAAAAAAATTTGATTAAAAATTTGTCATTTGTTTTTATTACAGTTTCTGAAAAAATTTGTGTTTTTAGTTCTATATGCTATCAATAGAGGGCGTCTGCAGCGAAAACTACTTTAAAAAAATTTCCTATCAATTGAGTTACCAAAAATATTCCCATCAAGTACGGAAGCTAACATCAACACAGTTCACAGTCCGAAGTTCCCTTTTCAGTGAATCACAAATCCAATCATTTTCCGTTCCGATCGCAGTTAACTAAGCTTCCCTTTGTTTCGAACGATTATTGCGACTTTTTATCGTTATACAAGAGTTGTAATCGATAAGAGCTGTAATAGTTCGAAAGCGTATGTCACACAGCGTCGCAGGAAATACCAATGTAACTGCGATAGGGGAAACCGACACAGCAAAAAGTGGGCTTCAATGGCGCCATCTGTTCACAGAAGATAGAACTAAAAACTAAAACTTAGAAAAAGTATATTAGAAAGGAATTAATTTTTTTAAAAAATTTGAAACACTTTATGCACATTCAATTACCAATGATTTAATCACACCTTTTTGACAGTAGTATTTCTCACTAGTATTTGTGATTTTTTGATATTGCGTAGTAAATAACAGTTCGACAAATATTCATCATTCCTAGTGGTGATAGGGATTTTTTGAGTAACAAATATTTTTGCTATTGCAATTTTTAAATATCTATTCCAAATAAATGTTATATAAATCACACTTTTAATTTTCAAAAAGTCTTAATAAGTATAAGTAAAGTGTTCTAAAAAATTCAAATAAAAAAACTGTTATTACTCCTACTTTATATTAAGTTTTAATGTTTAGTTCTTTGTATTGTCAACAAATAGCGCCAGCAAAAATTCTTGTAGAAAGAGATGTTGGAACTTGAGTTCACGGGTCACAATCAATAGTAATCAATCACAGAAGTCATCCTTCAACGTCGCAGTTTTCGGTGCGATCACAGTATGGGATCTTTACCGCGACTATCAATGATAATTTGTTAAAAAACAAACTTTTTTATAAAAAAAAGTTTGAAAAATTCTTCATCTTCTTACTAAATATAGAACTCGCACTTTAAGGAAAACTATATCGCTTTTTTCTTAATGTTGAAATTTTAACGTTCACAAACAAAATTAAACCTTTAAAACAGTCAATGTTTGTTGAAAAATAATAACTTACATTTTTTCCCATTTTAACAGTAATTACTTTTGAACCCTAATTTCATAATTTATTTACAGACAGATTTAAGAAGTGAGATGTCGCGGGTTCTAATCCGAGGTTCTGTTCGTACTCTGTTTTTGCTATAGTTTGCAATGAGCTTGACGCCGCAAGCTTGTGACAAGTTTGACGCGTGGTGACTAACTCGTTTGCGTAAACTTGTTTCAAGCGTGCACTCTTGACGTGTCAAATTTGTTGCAGATTTGCAGAGCAAGATTGCTGCAAACTAAAATTGCTATTTTTTAATATTGAGTAGAAAATTTCAGTTCGTCAAATATTCGTCATCCTTACGTGGTGAGGATTCACTTCCGTTTCCTAGTAACCCTCCAATTAGCGGGTCTATTCTCATACCCCGGTTCCCAGATAGCACGTAAGTTTGCAGCAAGTTTGATTTTGACTTGTCATGGCAAAATTTGACGCGTCAAACTTGAATCGAACTTGTAGCAAGTTCGATGTGACAAATAGCGCCACCTCCTTTGCAAATCAAACTTGCTGCAATTTTGCAAAACAAGCTTCCTGCAAAAATAGCACAATAAAGAAATAATTATCTTTGTCTCTGTTTTAAAAAACATCCGATTTTTAATAGCATCTCCTAGACCGTAATTCTTTTTTATTAATTCAATAAATCAATGATAATTTGTGAAAAAAATAACTTTTTTATAAAAAAAATTTTGAAACATTTTCCATCTTTTTACTAAATATATCACTCTCGCTTTAAAAAAAACTATATCGCCTTTTTCTTAATGTTGAAATTTTAACGTTTATAAACAAAATTAAATCTAAAAAACAGTCAGTGTTTGTTGAACAATAATAACTACCCAGGTAGCACGGAAATATTATATAATGTTTGCACAATGTTATACAATATTATGAACACCGAGGAACACCGAATACTGTAATAAAGTATTGTATTGTATGTATCAGTATTTTCGAGATACTAAATTTTCACAAATAATATAAAAACGATGTTTATTTATAACAATCTTCATTTTAACTCAGGATATCACTCGATTGGAGGTTTTATTACAAAAACACCACTGGAACAATTATTCTTTAAGATGATGAATATTATATCATACTATACGATACAATGCACATGATATTTTGATTTTTACATTGATCAGCATTGATCAATATTTTAAGGTGAAGTTATTCTCATGTCCGACAGATGGTAGCACAAAAATACTGTAGCACTTTATTATTCAGCGTTGATTCTTATTTTGAGGTGAAGTTATTCTTATGGCCACCAGATGGCAGCATGGAAATACAATAACACTTATATTAAACAGTATTGAATTATATTCTTTTTTGGCATTTATTGAGTGCATCCTTTTGGAATTAGGGGATAATGGCCTTTGTTGCTAAAAATCCTATCTCACCACATCTCAATCAATCAAATTGAATTATATGTCTGAAAAAGTATTTTTTAAAAATGTTAATTGAATAATAATGTTTACATACTCATTTTGTTTTACTGTATATAAAAGGCGGGCCGGATTCAGCTAAGGAAGCTAACCATAAAACAGCTCTCACGATATGGATGAAAAAAAAATTGAGTGTTATTCTCATCGTAAAAATATGACGTGATTTTTTGTTCCGAATCTTGTATTTGATTTTCAATCAATACTGTTATTATAAATGTTCAAGGCGTCTCGTAATACATTGAAAGAGGAATAAATAAATTTCAAAATTATTTGAAAACCTTTCAAACATATTATTATAATTACTTTTAAACCTTATTGCCTTTTAATTTATTAAATTAGCAAACTTAGATATAAGAGCTAAAATTGCTTCCACTTTGACTTCTAATTTCATTTTGAACTCGAAATTGTAACGATAAAAGATAATTTAGTTAAGAAAACTATTCAGATTAATTGTGAATGAACATGAAATTTCGTAGAGATCCGAACTTTGTAACTACATTTTATTATCATCATTTACGCTCCCTCATGGAAGTCTTGCTGGTTCAGAGGTAAGGTTTCTAGTTCGCATGCAGAAGGTCCCTGGTTCAAAGCTCGCTGTAAGTAGAAGTGTTCAAAAGATCGCATAGTATTGCCCATGAGTTCACCACATTGAAATTAAGTGATTAACATTTTTTCATGCTTCTAAAATGTATTTTTAAAATATTCACTATAATGTTATATTATATAATATTATTCGATATAGTACAATATTATTTAATATGGTATAATATTATACAGTATTATATGACATTATACAATATTATATAATATTATTCAGTATAGTACAATATTATTCAATATGGTATAATATTATACAGTATTATATGACATTATCCAATATTATGAAAAAAACATTGTACAGTATTGAAAAAGTCTTACGTTTTACACTGTTTCAATATTGGGAAAAATATTGTACAATATTACTTTCTCGAATTTTATGATATAAGACAATATCTGGTGCTACGTGGGTAAACATTTTGTCCCATTTTAAAGTAATTACTTTTGAACTCTAATTTCATAATTTATTCTACTAGCAAAACGTAGTTATTAGCGAAAATCGCTCTCTCTTTGACTTCAAATCATATTCTGAACTCAAAAAATTAATGAAATCCAGAAAATAGTTAAAAATAAATCGTATACGAATCGAATCGAACGATGTATTAGCGAAATCTATCTTCTCCTCACAGAGTTCAACTGGCTCAATGGTTAGCGTCTCCGCTTCGGAACCGGGAGGTCGCGAGTTCTATCTCGGGTTGTGTTTTGTACTCTGTTTTTGCTATAATTTGCAATAAGTTTGCACGGCAAGCTTGTGGCAAGCTTGCTGCAAGTTCGTTTCATGGTGACTTCGGAGCTTTCGTTAACTTGCTGCAAGCTTGCACTCTTGTCATAACAAATTTGTGGCAAACTTGCACTCTTGTCATGACAAATTTGTGGCAAGCTTGCTGCAAACTAAAATTGCTATCTGGGTTGGGTTGGGAGACGTCACTTTTTCCGCCCGTTAACGACAAGTGCGATTCTCGTACCCATTTTTCCAACCTGTTGGGATCTCGCTCAGTCGAAAAAGGATTCCGATTTCTCGCCAGCTCTGTACCTGGCGTAAACGCTATTCGCTAGCGAGAAGTGTTGTTTCGATATCAGAACTCATCAAATTTTCGTTTAAAATGGAGGCTGCTAAGACGTTAATTGTGTTTTGAAAGGATTTATCGGGATAAATGTAATCCATTTGAACAATCTGAAGAAGAATTTATCAATTACTTTAGATTTTTTAACATTGAGTGTAGAATGACTTTCCTCGTTCCGTATATATCATTACAATTTTTTTATTTGGGTTTTGATTCAAAGAAATTTGTCGAATATTTACAAAGTAATTGCAAATTCTGACAATCAAACAATTTTTCTTGTTCCTTGGTAAAGATGTAATTTTTTTCATGTTGTGAAGATTTGCTGAATTTAATAACTTTTCTTCATGTTTTATGTGCTTATGTAATTGGAAAAATAAACAAATGGTTTGTAATATTAATTTAAAAGATTTATTCATGTAAAAATAATTGGCATGGAAAAAAGTTTATTAATTTTCCTCTCTCTAGAAAACTGGTAAAATTACATCAATATATTGGAAAAAAGACTGCAATTTATGCTCTATAAATGTATAATATTATTATAAATGTATATTTTGTAAAAAATAAATGGTTTAACCCCCCTTAACATTGGACTTATGAAAGCAAGAAAGATGCATTATAATGCATCTTATAAGAGCAGAAGTTAAATCTTCCCACCTCTTACCCTTGGTGTCTTTTAAGAAGATGCGATCAACTTTCCCACTTAAAATTTGTGGATATTTTTCAAAATAATCCAACATAATTTCGAATTGGGAAGCAAATGTACTCTTCGCCATAGTTTCTTTTGCGATTCAAAACTCAAATTGAATCTGAAACAAAAATATTGCATGAGGATCGCTTGATTTGCTGCGAGTGCAGCAGAAATGCGTCGCTTCCTAGCATAAAGCGAGATGTTCGAAACGACCAAGGTACGAGAATCACACCCCTTCTTTCGGTTGAGAAAAAGTCATTAACGTCCCGCGGTCGAAAGGCGAAACGCTCCCAACCCAACCGGGGTACGAGAATAGACCCGTTAAGCTATCCGAAAATCCAATTGAATTTCATATCAAATTCGAACCAGTTCTTTCTTGAGTACACAAAGCGTCAAAAAGATTGATAAAGAATTCTAATTTTTTGCTTGAATTCTAGTTGAATGCAGAACAGAAAATTTGGTGGCTTAAGAGCAAGAGACAGTACTAATTTGAAACAGGAGTCCCTGTAGCTACATTGATTTTGCGCTTGCTTTACTACATGTTAAACGTGCTTGCTAATGCTTTGAGATGTTACTGCTGAAAGCCGTGGTTAGCCTAAGTGGTCTATTCTGATACCCCCGGTTGTGTTGGGAGACGTCACTTTTCCCGTTGTTAACGTGCGGAAAAAGTGACGTCTACCAACCCAACCGGGGGTACCAGAATATACCTGTAATTTAGCAGTGTGTGTGAGTGACTCTGGGAATTTTCATTAACTATTGAAATTATTTGACAGTTATTTTAGAAAAAAAAAACACCAAGGGCCTCACAAATGAGTATGCTTTTATACTTTTGATCATGCTCATCATGCCAAGTAGGCATCATGCTATCTTCGAACTTATTTTCTTCATAATATAGTAAGTGGCAATAAGTTGCTTTACTTACTGGATGAAGGAAGTGAAGTGAAATAGTGAACGAATAGAATGCGAAAGCGGTGTGAGGTGAGAAGGGTGCTTTCTCTGTCTCTTGCTTTTTCTGTTCGTGTGATAAAGATGTAGAATTCAATAAAGTAATATCCATTTTATATTTTCTAGATATGTTTTGTTAAGAGTTATTGGCAATTTAATGTGTTTTGGAATTTTAATTGATCGCGATGGAAACGGATTCGTGAGTGTTATGTTCTCTAGTTAAGAGGTATAATTTTGTTTTATCTTTTGTGAAGATAACTGTTTTAACTTTTTTTATGATTCTTGCATTATATTATAGTTTATATTCCTCTGAATCTTGATACGCCAAATTATTTAAGGTGTTTGCATTTTTATGGTGATAATCAATTGAAATGTTGATTTTAACTATTTCTCTTTTTCTCTAATCTAATAGGCTGCTATTAGCTTATTTATCTATCTATTCCATGATTAAAACTTCAATCTTACTGTGACGTGATGATAAGTGTAAGGCAGATTATGAGAACAGTTGAAATATACTTTCTTTCAGGTGTTAAAAAAAGTGTAGTTATAATGCACGGCCAATACATTTGATCAACTGATAAGTATTAAATTTTTAGCCATAATGTTGTTGCCTCTATGATTAGAATTTAAATGTAGCGATGTGGCGGTCTGAAATTTTACTGATGATAATTTTTCTATGAGAGGCAATTTAGTTGGGGTTTCCTTAGGTACACATTATACCAAATTCTTAGCAGATACTGTTTTTGCACAAACCAGTACTGTTTTTTATAGAGAAGTCTTAAATATTGGTTAAATTCTGAGGTATGGGAGTGGTTTATGAATAGTAGACTTCAAAGAATTTTATTAGAATGGATTTTTTGGAACAAATGAACCGATTGATAATTAGAACTTAAAATTGATGATAGAGTGAAGACATTTGTAAGGCAGGTTATGAGAACTGTTTTAATATTTTAACTATTAAAAATATATTGCTAAATTTGAAGTATGTAAAGGCAAGTCTCAATGATTAATTATTAATGAAAGTAGTGGTCTGAATAAGCATGAGGAAAATTAATTTATGAGAGACAATAAATTGGTTCCAGGTGTGGATGCATTCATTAAATTGATGAAGATATTAAAATGTAAGTTATTTATTGCCTTGGTGATGAGATTTTAAATGTAGCGATGTGGCGGTCTGAAACTTTTGATGACTATTTCTTTCTGAAAGGTAAATAACCCATTTATTTATTAGAAAGTTTTTTTTAAGAACAAATGAGCTGTTTGATCATTAGAACTTAACTGATTATAAAATGAAGACATAAGACAGATTATGAGATTGGTGTTAATATTTTATCTATTGAAATGTATTGCTGGATTTGGAATAATTAAATGAAAAGTCTCGATGATTAATTATTAATGAAAGTAGTGGTCTGAGTAAACATGAGGAAAATTAATTTATGAGAGACAATATATGCATTCATTAAATTGATGGAGATGTTAAAATCTAAGTTATTGCCTTGGTGATGAGATTTTAAATGTAGCGATGTGGCGGTCTGAAACTTTTGATGACAATTTCTTTCTGAAAGGCAGATAACCCATTTATTTGCTTATTTATATTTTGCATAATGTTATATCTTCTATACTGCTTAAGGACATAACCAGAGTTAACTCGTTCTAAATACTGTAGGTTTCAAAATAATTCGGTCCTTAAGCGATTAAATATAGCCCTCATGTTGCTTCAAAATGGGACAAATACTGAATATATTCTTTTTGTTGATTTATGTAGGTTGCATTGAATTGAGCTAATCCTGTCTCGATGATTAATGTTGAAAGTAGTGGCCTGATTGATTGTGAAGAAATCTAAAGCCTGAGAGACAGTTTAATACTTTGTGTCTAGTACGTTAATAAAATTCACTTAAAAATTGAAATTGACCAAAGAATTGCTTCTGTGATTAGAATTTAAATGTAGCGATGTGGCGGTCTGAAATTTTACTGATGATAGTTTTCTCTATGAGTGGCATCCCTATTCATTTAGTGCATAATAGGTTTGGTCTAAAAAAAAAACTTCAGGTGGTATACGTGACATCTTGTTATTCTTCTGTGTAAAATTAATAAACTGTTATGCAAGTTTTTTTTAAAAATATGTATGTTAGTTACTATGAGAAAGGAACTAACAATTTAATAAAATTGTCAATGATTATAACTGTATACTGATTTTGTTATGATGATTAGTATAAGGCAGATTATGAGAATAGGTGGAAAAGAAACTTATCTGTTTAACAAATTATCTCCCATTTGAATTTTGAGTTTTGGGAGAGTTTTACAGAGTTTTGTGAAGTTGATTATTTACAAGTCGCAAATTGTTAATATTAAAATTTTAATATCTTCTTTTTTCTGGTGTAGTAGTAAATGTTTTGAGGGATGTTGAATAAGCTAATGGTGAATCTCGATGATTAATAATGAAAGTAGTGGCCTGAATGCTTATGAGGAAAAATATTGTATGAGAGATTTGACCCTTGCTAGATTTGATTCAGATTGTAAGTTATATCTTATTGCCTCTGTAATTAGAATTTAGATGTAGCGATCTGACATTTTACTGATAGTTTTTCTGAGTAGTATCCTTATTCATATTGTGCGTAATAGGTTTGATCTTTGCAAAAAAAAAAAACTTCAGGTGGTATATGTGACATCTTGTTCTGTGTAAAATTAATAAACTGTTATGTAAGTTTTTTAAAAAAAACTATGTTAGTTACTATGAGAAAGGAACTAGCAATTTAATAAATTGTCAATGATTATAACTGTATACTGATTTTGCTATGATGATTAGTATAAGGCAGATTATGAGAATAGGTGGAAAAGAAACTTATCTGTTTAACAAGTTGTCTCCCATTTGAAATACCATATTGTGTTTAACTTGCCATTTTTTTACAGTTTTGTGAATTATTTACAAGTCTCAAATTGTTAAGATAAATGGAAGATCTTTTTTCTGGTGTATTAGTAATGTTTTAAAGATGTTGAATATGTTACTGGTGAATCTCAATGATTAATAATGAAAGTAGTGGCCTGAATGCTTATGAGGAAAAAAAAAATTCTGAGAGATTTGACCCTTACTAGATGTGATTTAGATTGTTAGTTAAATCTTGTTGCCTCTGTGATTAGAATTTAAATGTAGCGATGTGGCGGTCTGAAATTTTACTGATGATGGGTTTTCTATGAGAGGCATTCCTGTTTACCTAGTTTTTTTCTAGGGTTGACAAATTTTTTGTGGAGGAAATATAAAAGCTCATAAAAGGCATTGTGAATAACTATTCAAATAATTGTGATTTTATGCAGAATTATTAAACTGTTTGCTGTATAAAACTTCAGTGATAATAGGTTGATTAAGTTGTATTATTTAAAATTGATTTTATTTTGATGGGAATTTTAATAAATAAGTAAATTATTCTATTATAAAATGATTAGCAGATTAGCATAAGGCTGGATATGAGAACAGGTAAAAAAGGCTTAGCTAATGGTTAATTGCAATAACCATTAGCTAAGCCTTTTAACCTTGTAGTGGCTTGATTTTTTTTAAGGGAAATCTTTGTGAGAGACTTTTAAAATCTAGTTATGTATTTAAAATGCCAGATGAGATCCAGATTATCGGTGGTAATCAGGATTTAAATATAGTAATATGGTAGTTTGAAAGTAGTCACAAAAACGGGATCAAATTGAAATATGTGTAACAAATAGTTTTTGATTGAATTATTTTAAGAGCATTTGAGAAATGTGGTTTACTTTGGATGTGTGATGATCTCTGATCAAAATTAAAATATAGTGGCATGCAATCTGATTAGTTAAAGATTCTTTAGAAACACAAGTGTAAACAAAAGAGCTGGATAATAATGATTGATATAAATAGTCAAATTAGTTTTCTGACATTGTTTTCATTTATTGATATTCTTTTAAATATAATTCAAAAGTCTTTCTTAGTTTTGCAATTTCATATCCTTATGATCCGGAGCAATTTTATTTTTTGCCATCTTGTGTTGTATTAATATTTGTCTCGATGATTATAAAATCAAAAGTAGCGACATGGCGGTCTGACTTTTTTGATGATATCATAAGTATGAGAGACAAGGTGAAAATTGAATTGAAAACCATTTTTTTCATGGATTTGCAAGCGAGCATTTATTTTAGTGTGCAATTAAACTTTACCATTGTTAAAATCTCAAGAATTTGAGAATATTTTTTTTCTGGTGTTGCTTGATAGGAGAGAAGTTTGTAGTTCTTTTCAAAGAAAGTTATATTTATGCTATGCACTACAAAGGACAGCTTTATATTTCTGCATCTAAAAGTATTTTAAATGTTATAGAAATTTTCTTTTGAACAAGTTTCAACCCCACAATATTAAAAAGGTTTAACACGCGTGTATTGCACTTAATCGAGTATGTGTATCAGGCCTCTCAGGACCGGGGAATTTGTTGTACTAGGTTTACAGAATATGTTTTTTAGATAAATCTCTTTGAGAAAGCATTAAATAGAAGTAAACTGATGAATACTTGTATTTCCAAGGTATTTATGGAAATGGTGGCTTTCTCGTCCAAAATTACATGAATTATCCTAGAAATAAGTATTGATGCATAATCTGTCTCATTGATAAGACTTTTGAACCGGTATATAACTTGCTTCATCGAAGTGTTCGGGTAGTTGTATAATGATGTTGTGTTTAAAAAGTTTCCATGTTTTTGCGAGGTTCTACTTTACATCAATTTGTTAATTCCACCTATCTTGCCATTTAGTACACAATTTTTAACTCCAGCCTTCTAAATAATTGGAGGACTTGCAAATATTCCATTTATTGTCTTCCTTTTCAGAATTCAATATATGATATACTAATTCAACAGGAACAATTTCTTTATTTTCTTTGTTAATCGATTCTTCATTAGTTAAGATGGTATGTTAGGGTATTCAATTGTTCTCTTTTTGTTGGTGAAGCCTCCAGAAGCTGGTGGTACCGTGTAGAAATAACTCATCAATGTGATTGGTAAGCTCCCTCCAAATCATGGACACAGCAAAACGGCATTCATTGTCTTTCTATTGCCATGAAGCCACTTGGAAAGAGTTGTTGCACGAGTGCAGCGACAGCATACATATGGGACTCAGTCTTTGTCCTGGTCGCCTATTTTGCAACCAAAATACAAATGATACGCTTTCTTAACTACTGCACTAAATCTTTTTCTGTGCAGCAAATGTCAATTATCCGCAAATATAACAAAAGTTATTTACACTATCCCAGTGGCAGAATCACTGCAACGATTTTGGACAGTGTCTGCAGACTATTTTGTAATAAAAGTTTTATCATGTGCTCATAGAATAAATCCCATTATGAAAAATATCGGTTATTAATCACACTTTCAAAAGAACTTAACAATTATTATATAATGCACATTGCAAAAATAATTGCTTTCTCCCCTTCTTCCCTAAGCTGAATGGGGCCCCCCCCCCTAGTGACTGCGATTTGACCTTGAAGTATGCTAGGTTCCTTATCGGTATTGATCATGGGCGATGTTTTCTATGCGTTTCATTCCAATACGTTTCTGGCACGGAGCTTTTGGTTTCTGGAAATTACGTGTGGTTTTTACTTTGAGGTGGCTGTGTATATAGATAAAATTCGTTATTTTGAATGTGATGCTACATTATTACGAAAAAATTTAAAGCAGCATTGTTTACGCCAGCATGAAGATAAACTTCTGAAGTTTCGATCAATCTCTACCGCTGCAATTCAATCATTTTTTAAAAACAGTGAAAAAAAAACAAATTCTGAAATTGATAAAGACGAGGAACAGAGTTCAAGCCAACATTGCCCCAATTGTAAACGTTCTAAGCCTGTTATTTTGGGGAAATGAAGAAATTATTCCAGAATAGACACCAAAATTACCAGTGAAATTCTGGATTCCCTTGAGGCGCCCAGTCCCAGTGTCACATAATTGCTGCAGAAATTAATGACGCGATTTTCAGGTAAGTAATATCTTTATTTTTTTTGTTACATTTATAATACTAAATATATATCATAATTCTTAAACTTATGCATTTATTTCTTAATAATATCTTCAAACTTAGTATGAATTTCGTAAAACTATGACTGAATATGTATTTAAACAGGAGTGAAAATCTTCCGCTTTTATGCTGTCGGGAGGAAAAAGAAGCGGGTGAAATCAATAATATATATTTTTCTGTTTTGATTTCATTTTGATAACTGTCATTTTGTACTTGTATGTGGACTTTATTTTTTATTTTGTTGAAGTCATGATACCATAGGCAACACCGTGGGGGCATTTCTAGTCTAAAATATCTGGTACTGTATAATCCATATGAGATAAATTGTATATTAGTGTGTAATGTATTAGATTTTAGCATTAGCAAATTCTGTAATCGTACAATATTGATGGAATTATATACTGTTTGCAATTATTTACATGAATGCAAAGTATAGCATATTTCATTGTTTTTTTAGTATAAACTGATTGAGAGGACTGCTGAGAATGCTTTATTGAAAGACATCATTAGATGTATTCTATTGCTGAATGTTCCTTAGTTACATGGTGATAGATCTTGGGAAATAGCCCTTTATCTGAAAGGCTTTTTCTTGAGTTCCGTTTCCATGGATTCTTACTTCTGATGATTTTCAACCTCATTCGTTTAAGACTAATCAGCATTGAAAATAAAGGCAATGAGTGTTAATATTGGATGTCTCTTGGTATGTATAATTTAATTATTTTGTCTACTTGAGGCCATTAACAGGGTTACCTTTTTATTTGAAGTCGTACACAGGCCTAATCTTTAAGGTATTTGAACAAGTTTGGAACATTTTTTTAAATACACAATATAAACATTTTTGGGTTGAATTTAAGAAAGGTTAACAAAACAGTATTAGTTTTTATGTACTTTATGATGGTTTTATGAAAATCCTAAATCGGGGTTCGTACGCGTCCTTAAAAGTCCTTACTTTTACATTTAGTCCTTAAAAGTCCTTACAAATCCTTATTTTTATGCCCCATTTTTAAAAAGTCCTTACTTTTTACTCTGCCATTATTAAAAAATAAAAATTTCACCGATTATTGTTTTTCTAATTCCTCCTTCTCGGCAGCTCTAATCTCGGTCGACGTGGCTCTCGCGGAATGGGGTGGGAGTGGGGGGACGACACTGCTCGCGTTCTACGAATCCATACCCATCGCATACACTTTGGGAAATAAGGGAGGAGTTACAGATGGCCTTTATTGGTCCATGGTTCCATAGGAATGATTGTCAAAAGTGCTGTCACCATTTTTAGAACAGTATCAAAGTGATAAACCTTTACTTCCATTTTTTGCCAGTGATGTTTTTAAAAGTTTTAAAAACTTGTTAATGATTGCATTCAACATTTCAAAATTTTGAAACCAGAGAATGAAAGAATTGAGAAACCTGAGACTTTATGCAAATTCAACTTCAGTGACCCAAACTTGTATGATGATAAAAGTTAAGTGTATTTAGGATTTCCTGCAGAGAAACTAATAAAGGAAAAGATAAAAAATAAGGAATTAGCAGACAAGGATGTTTTCACACTCAGACAGGATAGTCGGAAAAACATAACAATGATAAAACATTTCATGCAGAAATGTCCTGTGACTTACGCGCTAGTAAGACCTGCGATTTGCATTGATCCACGAGTAATGGCTGGATATCCCGAAAAAGCACAGGAAAAAATGAAAAAGGTAATGATTGTGTTGTCGCAAAATAAATGTATTTTGGGAAAAGATTGCGACGAAATTTTGTTACTCTATGCAGATTTTCTGTTAAATATTGTAAAGCCAAATTCATTTGAATTTACTTCTTTCAATCCAAAGAGTGATTCCCTTGATAATTTTTTACAAACTTATTTTAGAAATAATCATTGAAAAAGTTTGGAAGATTATCAAAATGGTATTAATACTGTCACATGGACAATGAGGTTTTTCGGTGAACAGGGCCCTGGAAATAGAAAATTTAAAAGATGCTTTCATCTATTTTCCAGCGTGTATATCATGAATTTATTAAGTTGTCTGGGGCTATTTATGACCTAAAAATTACTAAAGAAAGGATGGCTGCCACCTCAGCTAAAGCAAAATACATGCAGTATTTAAAAAGTGAAAGATCCAAAAAAAAGACTGAAACAAAACAACTGAAACGAAAAGCTCTAGAGGAGGAAATAGATTTTTTAAAACAAAAGAAAATGTTCCTCCAAATGGACATGCACCAAATAAATGAGAAAGCAAATGATTTAGCTAATGAGGCTGTAAAGTCAAAGGACATAAATTTATTTATTCAATCGCATGAACTAAGAATAACAATTTCTGAAAAAGAAATTAAAATAAATACCTTGGATGTAAAATTGAATGAAAAAAGTTTGGAATTAAAAGATATTTAATTTGATTACCAGTTTCATGGTTTTTTTTTCATCAATTTATTAACTCATTTTTTTAGGAGTTTTGTTGTGTTAAATTTGTAATGTATCTTCTATGTTTTATATTATAATTTATCATCTAATAGGTTGAATTTGCAAAAATGAGACATTTTATTTAAAAATGCGTGCAACAATTGGTTAAGTTTATTCAATTTAGAGGTCCTTATTTTTTGGTTTTTTTAGCCCTTAAAAGTCCTTAATTTTCTTTTAAGGAAATGTGTACGAACCCTGTAAATGTGTGCTGTTTTTTTTTTGTCAAACTTTTAAACATGCTAGAGATCAAACTTTCATACTAATTTAAATAAAACTACTTGCCTTAGACTAGGGGTGAATTTAGTATTATATTAGTAGAATTTTAGAGCAAATGGAACAATTGGAATTCCAGCAAGTTTGTCATTTTTCAAATAAAAGGCAATCTCGTATTTGCCCAGAGAAATCAGTAACACTCAGGAATGTGGGCTACATGCCAAGAGATTCTTTCCAGACAGCAACAACAAAAAACAAAACTGACTTATTTATGGTGAATCAAGATTCATTCACTTGAAGGGAAGAGAATCCATCCCTTAACTCTGTTAATATCAAATAGATGTTAATACTGGAATTTATTTTTCCACATCGAATATCTTTTGTTGAATATATGCAATTTTATGGTCCTCGGAATTTTTTTCCTCGATTAGTGGCAACTCTGAATTTTGGATTGTGATATTTTCTTTTACTGAATAGGTTCATTTTATGATTTAAAAAGTTGTCATTAGGAGTTTTATTTTCTTCATAAAAATTATCAAACATTAAAATATTAATTAAAAATAAAAATTCTAAGGTATGAAATTCTAGACTGTATGTTGCCATTACGCTCCGTTGGTTTGACAAGGTTCTGATATTTTCACCGAAAATGAGATTATGAATTTGTACTATTATATTAAGTTAGATCTATGAAATGAACCTACTCTAGTTGAATTCTAGTGGTAAATAAACGAACTACTAGTGTGTCATGGTTCTATCACTGCAGACAATATTTATACTTTTCAGTTTCGGAAGGTTCTGTCACTTCAGACATTTATACTTTTCAGAATCGGAAGGTTCTATCTGCTTTTATTTTGATCACTAATCAGCTGTACCATTAATCTAGCAGGCTATGATTGTTTGAGCACTAACGAGGATTTACATTCATCATAAAAGAAAATAAGTAGGGTGATCTAGAAAGTTTGCCTGATTTATTCAGCGATGCAGGCAATGAAATTGATTTCGTCCATTCCACATAACTTTGAGGTAAGTATCTTTATTGTAATACAGTATTTTTAAAGAGAATAATATTTATGCATATTATATTACATAAACTATAATATAAAGCTGCACTGTTGGCATACTATTTCTAACCAAGTTCTATTACCAGCTAACCTTTTTCTTTTTTGGAACTGGAGGAAGAAGAAAAATCACCCAAATCAAACTAATGTAAACTATTATGAAACTTCAGCTGGAATCAAAGACAAAGAAAAAATTGTCCCAAACACAGAAATTAATGAGCAAGTTTAGTTTTGTGATAACTATATTTACAACTTCGTATTTTAAATGTTTGATGTGCCGCCTGGAATAGCCTAGGCCTACGACTTTTAAGAGTAAAAATGAATAAAAGAAAAAATTAAAAAATAAACTTTTATAAAGGTGTCCACTATATTTATAATTTAAGTTTATTTTGTTAAATATTTGATAATATGGTGTCAGATTTTATTACTCTTGCTATCTCAAAAGGGGAACAATTTTTGACTTCAGAATAAAAAATAAAAACCTTTGGAGTATATAATATGTGCTCTACTGTAAAAGATTTGTTTCAAGCTCGATATTAGTGATTTTTTAAAATTATTTTTAGAATACAAGAATGTGACCAAATCTCAAAGAAAGCTAGGAAAATTGTGTCTAATCCTATGTAATGGAAGTGTAATGAAAGGGAAATAGCTCACCAAACAGGCAAATCTTACATAAGCAAAAGGGGAAAAAATGTGCCAGAAAGAAGAGTGAAAACATTGAAAAACTGTAATTTGTAATGTAAATTTAAGTGTGGGAAAAATATTTGACACGGAGCATTCAGATATTCATGATTCATAATATTCCTTGGGTAGAGCTACAGAAAAAAAAAGCATTTTATTATTAACACAACGTGTTGATTGTTAACGGCAAAACCAAAGAGATTGAGAACGGAACGAGTCGAAGCGGAAGATGATGATTGGAGGGAAGATGAAGACAAAGCAGATAATGAGAAGAATAAAAGAAAAATTAAGTCGTCAAGAATTAAGTTTTCCTATAAGTACTTTTTTTTGTGAAGGGAGCGAAAATACAGGTATGCAAGTCTTTCTACTTGGGAACATTATCAATTGCAAAAGCCAGTATATACTGCACATTGAACTAAAAATTTAGAAACCAACACACCAACCCAGGACCAAAGAGGAAAGAATGGAAATAGTAGAAGAGTACTCAAAAGAGACCCAGTTTTAGTAAGAGAACACATAATATCCATTCCCTGTAGTGGAGTCCCATTCCTGCAGGGCACATATAAAAAGTGAATGTCTGGGTTCTCACCTCAGTATTGGGAAAAATGTATGAATTGTACCTCCAACAGTGTTGCACTGAAAAAATCACTGCAGTTCAATGTACTACAGAATTTTTGTCATGGAATTGAACCTAGGATTTCACTCCCAAAAAAGTGACAGATGTGACCTTTACGAGAAATGCAAAGTGGCAAAACAAACTCAAACACTAATAGATGACATTAAATACGAGTATAATGTGCATCAAACGTCAAAAATGAACATGCGAGAAGTTAAGAATGAGGAGAGGAAAAACAAAGATTTGCCAGTATTGCTATTTGACTTACAAAATGTAATACAGACATACTCCACATGCTAATATTAGTGCTTCATTTTACCTGAGAAAATTTAACGTCTCCATGTTGACTGCATACTACACGCCTACTAAACAAGTTTATTGAGCCTTGTGGAGTGAAAATTTATCTGGCTGTGCTGGTAATGATATTGCTAGTGCTTTTCACAAAATACTGACAAAACTAGCCGAAGAAAATGACATAACTGAGTTGATAACATGGTCGGATTCGTGTGTTCCACAAAACCGAAATTCAATAATTTCAATCTCAGTTCTACATTTTCTCAAGGATAATCCTTAAGTAAAATCAGTAACTATGAGGTGCTCCTTACCAGGACATTCATGTGTCAAAGAAGATGATAGCATTCACAGCAACATTGAAAAAGCCATGAACAAAACTGACTTCTATTCTCCAATTGGATTAATTAGAATTTTAAAACAAGTTAATCCAAGACGCCCACATTGTGTAATACAAATGCAGCCTTATGACTTTAAAGATTTTCAAGGAACAGCAAAGCTCTTAGATCATAAGATTGTGCCATTCACTAGTGGGGCAGTTTTAAAATTTTCAAGAACCCCTGCACAAGGTGAATTTCAAAACATCGAACGACAAATTGGAACCTGAAAATTCTACAAATATCAAGTTTGCTGAGACATCTATAAGGGACTGGAAAAAAAAAGAATGTTAAACAGAAATAGACTTCAGAAAACTGCAATTTGAGTGTGTTCCAAGTAACACCCAACACCAAGAAGTAAGTGTTAAAAAAAAGAAAGATATAAAAACAGCATTTCCTTTCATGCCTATAAAGGGAATATTATAATGCTATATTTCAACGGTTAAAATATCTTTTCCTGTTTTTTTTAAAATTAATTTTTTCCTGGTCAGTTAGTTGAAAGATATTTTTATCTAGCGAGATTCCTCCCGCGACACTTTTCTGGAACGTTGCCTGCAATTTGATTGGTTGACGGTGCAGAGTGCAGGCGACGTCATAACCTTCAATTGAATGACGACCGATTATTATTTTCGGCAGTATCTTAAAGTGTTGATTTGTCTCGCATATTTTGGTTGCTGTATTTTGATGTTGCAATTTTTAAATATTGTTTTGGATTAACGTACTCTGTACTGTTTTTCTACATTTAAATTTCATTTTCGGGCAAACAAATAAGTGGGAAAATCAATGTGTATTTTTTGTTTTATTTTCAGAACTTTTTCATGCCATTGTGGGCGTTTTTAAAAAATTTTGTTGAAGTCCTGATTCTACGGGAAAGCTGTGCAAGTACTGCTAGTAACGGGATATAGGGAATATTATAATGCTATATTACATTTTTAATAAACCTACTAACAATGCTTTTCCATTTAACATGATACAAAATGTTATTTTATTTTTTCCATTAAATTTTGAGTTGAGTTAGAACTTTGTACCAAACCATTATAATTCATATAAAAAAAGTGTTACTTTGACAAAATTCTATGTGCAGTTAGAACAATGTCTCTTTCTCGAAAGCTATTTCTGTTTTGAACAAGGTTCCAACTGCATTTTGCTGTGTTCGAAAACAAAGGAATTAAATATAATTTATTTAAAATAAACTGTGGAACCTCTAAATAAAGGCCTTTTAATGTAATGATTAAAATATTAATTAAATTAGATCATAAATAAAAAAAGTTGTAAACGGCGAACATTTTAAACTCATTTTTCTCAAAACTGACTCGGATGCAGTTCGAATCTTGTCAAACCAAGGCACCGATTATTCTTTTTTTTGCAAAATGTGTTGCATGATAAAATGAGAGTGAAAAAGAAAAATTAAGTACAAAACTCCTCATTAGTATTAGTTTCATATACTATTTTTCCATATTTTCTTCTAGACTATTTAATTAAAACTGTTTTAATGTATGATTTTAAAGCTTGACTCTGGTATAATGGCAAAATTTTAGCCTTTGGAGCTTCTTCAAAGCTAAATATGAAATCGTGAGCTATAAGACAAGTTAAGAAGAAAATTAAAGCTAAGGAAAACTGGAACCTAACCACATGGATGCCAGACTTCAGTTCGTACAGCAGTGCATATCATGGACAACATAGTGGATCTCAGTCTTCTCTTCAGATGAAAAATAGTCCAATTTAGATGGCCCAGATGACTTAAAGTACTACTGTCACGATATTAGACAAAGTTTTGAAAGAAGATGAGAGGAATAGAAAATTTTCAGTTGAAACTTTGGTGGAGGTTTCGTAAAGGTCTGGGCAGGCTTTTCTAAGGATGGTAAAACAGCTGACCTTTTTTTTTTTTTTATGGAAGATGAAAAGCTAATTAGGATAACCTTTTGCCGCATTCACCCCCCCAAATATACTAGAGCAGCGGTTCCCAACCAATGGGCCGTGGCCCACTTGTGGACCTCGGATAGCATATTAATGGATCATGGACTGCTAGTTAAAAGTAGAAGACAGGGGAGCCTCAAGAGTCATAACTCGTTTTATGCTTTATAAACAGTATATATTTAATCCTTTTAAAGTAAGTTTTACTACACTCCTACTCAAAAAATAAGCAACAAAGGCAAAACTCGGAATAAAACAAAAACTATTAAATGGATATGCGTGAAAGTTGAACACGAGGTAGGTGTGGCATTACTAGACCACATATCAAACAATAAAGCAAAGACAAACAAAAACTACGCAGAATGTGCAATGGGAACCACATGCTAAATAATGGGTATGATACCCTCCAGCTGAAATGCATGCTGGCAAGAGTGTCGTTGATCACTTGTTGTGGCAGTAATGCCCATTCCTGTAGTAATGCTTGTTGGAGCTCGTGGAGGGTGCCTGGTGGCACACTGTGACCTGCAATGCATCTTCCCAACATGTCCCACACGTGCTCTATGGGATTCAGGTCCAATGATCTAGCAGGCCACACCATCTGTGGAATCACCTTTCACTCTCCAGATAACTCCGCACCAATCGTGCTCTATGCAGGCGGGAGTTATCGTCTATAAATATTGCATAAGTACCCATTGTAGCAATAAAAGGCTGCACAACCCGGAAGCAGAAAGTGTGACGTACGTGGCAGAACAAATGCGGTTTTTGCAGAACATTTCATCCTCAAAAAAAAAACATGCGCACACACCAAAAAAACCACAATATGTTCAGCAGAAGAATCAAAGTGAGGTGCTCTTTATGCCATGGCATCTCTCTTCACGTTTTGCGCGGCGCAGCCTCCAGAGATTGAATCAATGGCAAAAATAGCTCTCCATCGCGTGGCTCACAAGAAAACCACGCCTTCATCGGCGCTGACGTCACTGGAGATGAAGATCCGAAACAGGCATGTTGAAAGTTGACTTCGAAAGACATTGACAGAATTGCAAATTCTGAATGTATGTATGCCTTGCTTTTAAATAATTAATTTTAATATAATGTTTTGTCATTAATGAGTAATAAAGATTCTACTGGTTAATTAATATTTTTATATCTATTTTACTGTTGTCCACCAAATTTGGACAAACTGCCTGCAGAACATTTTCAACTGTTTGAGGTCATGTTGCAGAACACTGGATATAATTCTGCTCATGGGCCGCACAAGAGGGTGTAGGATTTCGTCGCGATATCGGGCAGCTGCGACGGAACCCCCAGCGAACACATAGAGGTCGGTTCGACTGTTCGTTGCTATCCCTGCCCAGACAAGTAACACACCACCTCTGCAATGGTCTCTTTTGACAATGTTTGGTGCCCGATAGCGTGTCCCTGGCTCTCGCCATATCATTGTCCTTCAGGAATTGTTCTGGATGTTAAATAGAGACTCATCCGTAAAGAGTAAGTGGCCCTGTGATGTTCACGGGCCCAATGCAACCGAGCTCCGATGTGCGCTGGGGATATAGCCACACAAACAACAAGTCTTTGTGCAAACATACCTCCTTCATGCAGTCTGCGCGACACAGTTTGGTGGGATATGGGCCTTCTTGCAGCAGCAGAGAGCTGCAATGCCAGCTGTTGCGCTGTTAGTGCCCTCCGGTGTCTGGCACATTGCAACAGGCAATATCCAAGTTCTGAAATGGCCAGCCCACAAGCCCGATTTTAATCCTATTGAGAATCTTTTCAGGTGCAGCAGCTCATAGTGATGGATGCTAATATCAGAACAGGAAATGATTTTAAAATAGCAATACTCTCAGCATGGAACCAGATATCTCTGGAGCAGTTGGAACGGAATTGTGAAGTCAGATATTTCAAGTAAATCAGATATTTGAAGTAATTCAGAAAAATAGTGGCCCAACTCATTTTCAAGTATGCGAGTTAATAATTATATCCAGATTTCAAATGTTAATTAAAAAAAGAAAACTAACCAGTTTTTTATATCCTATACTTTTTCCCATTTTAAAATTGTTTTTGTAACCGTCTGTTTTTATTTCATTAATTGAATTAATGTAATTGCATTTTTAATTTAATTACGATTAAAACAAAGTGAAAGTTTTTCATAATTTTGTGCAACAGCATAAAGCATTGGTATATAGAATATTGTTACAAAGCTATAAAGTCGTTTCCCTAATATGCTAATCTTGGCGACAAAGGAATTTTCTAGAAGGACCTCGAACTTTCAACCTATTTCTACTGGTTTCATGAACTTTCTAGAGATTATGTCACTTCCTGTTGAAAAGTATAAAGGCAAGCTCTCAAGCCAAAAAGAGTTAGTTGGAATTTGATCAGCAAGCAAGCTGTTGAACTAACAAGAAACCTTTGAGCATTGTATTGAGATTTATTGGTAGTCTCTGTTGTGAATTTTTACTAGTGCTGTGTTAATACTTGTGCTACGTTTCTTTGCTTCGAATATTTGTAAAATAAAGAGCTTTATTTTTTAAATCCTGCTTATTGGATTGCATTCACGTACACCCACAAGACAATTTTGTTGCAATATCTAATAATGTCTTAAAGCATTTATTAAACTGTATTACAGCTATAAATGCTCCAAATATTATATTTGGGAGCACAACATGAACAGGGGTGTTTGCGTTCAGGAATTTTCTGGATTTCCAGATATTTATATTCGCTGTCTCAAGTTTTGATTTAGAACAAATATATCATTAAGATAGTGTAACAATTTTATTTCAAATTTAATCGAGTAGTCAAATTTCTTTTTGAAGCAAATAAGTCATTTTTTAAAAAATATGTATGTTTGTGCACCACATTAATAATCTACTATTATTTGAAATTGTTATTTTTACAGCATGCTTGTTTTCAGAATTTTGAAATAAAATCGTAGTACTTCTGCATAAATTTTTACAGAATGTAGTCAAAGCTTCCATTCTTGTCCTGAATTTTAAGAATAACATCTTGTTTGTCATTATAAGAAACATTTGTCGTTTGTTAATCATATTTCAGTTTTGATTTAATCACCAGGAATAACTCGCAGCATTTTATTCAACGGCTACAAACTTGCAGTTGTTTGGAACAATTAGAATTTCTATTTCCTTTCGGTTAATATATTTGGAATTAAATTATTAAGCCCAAAATAGATAATGCACGCTTAATTGTAGTTATCTTAAAGTAAATTGGAAACACAGTAAATCTTTACTTATAAAAAGCAAAATGTGTGTGTGCGTGCAATGTCCAGACGAATCCATCACACTTACAGCCTTGAAATTCGGCACACAGGTAGTCTTAATGGTGACTCAAGGCATCTCGAAGCTGGAATTTTAAAATTTAGAACATTTTTTATTTAATGTTTTGTGTTGTTTTGGGTCATTTTCGGCACATTTACGGCTGTAGTATCTTTTCTAATGATAGTTGAAAAACAATCGATGCACCATTGGATAGAACAAACAATTTTCTTTCTAATGAAATTTGTTTTGAGCTTCAAACATAATTTACTGAATTTTGAGAAATTTTTAAATAATAGTCAGTTTTGCCATCTAAATTTTATTTTTGTTTTTAAATTTGCTGCATCCAACGTTCTAATAACACTATTATTTTCAGCTTATAACTGCAATAATGGTTTTGTCAGATTTAAAACAAGAATGTTTAAAATATCTTTTCCCGTTTTTTTAAAATTAATTTTTCCTGGTCAGTTGAAAGATATTTCCTGTAGCGAGTTTCCTCCCACGACACTTCTCTGGAATACTACTGGGAATTTTGATTGGCCGATGGTGCAGAGCGCAGGATACGTCATAACCTTCAACTGAATGAATGACTTAGATTATTATTTTTGGATTCAATTTTATATTTTGATTGCTGTATAATAATCATTTTCACGTTCCAATTTTTTAATATTGTTTTGGATTAACGTACTCTGTACTGTAACGCGAAAAAAAAATAAGCAGGAAAATCATGTATATCTTATGTTTTGATTTTGTTTTCAAAACTTTTTCATGTCATTGTGGGCGGTTTTTTTCCCCCTTATTTTGTTGTAGTCCTAATTCCACGAGCAATGCTATGCATTTGGCAGCGTCTTAACGTGTTTATGTCTCGCATATTTTACTTGCAGTATAATCATTTTCACATTGCAATTTTTTAATATTGTTTCGGATTAACATACTCTGTTTTGTTTTTTACAGTTGAAATATCATAAGTGGGAAAATCAATAATGTGTATGTTTTGTTTTGTTTTCAGAACTTTTTCATGTCATTGTGGGCGTTTTTTTCTTCTTTTCTCTTCATTTTGTTGAATTCCTGATTCCATGGGCAACGTCGTACGTGTACTGCTAGTAGATTAATATAACCAAACTATGTGAAGTAATTAATTGTTGCCACATACTTAAATTATGTATAAAAACTTGAAACTTTCCTGACAACTTATTAAAAACATATTTCCTTGAAATATATGGTTCGAAAGAATTAAATGCCTACTTCTGGTTCTGATAAAATATGAATCTTAAAATTTTTACCTCTGTTTTATTTATCTGAAATTTTTCACTAAAACTTTCAATTTAAATTGAAGAAGTTAAAGGAAAAAATAATTCAAAACTTTAAATCAGTTATGTCTGTATAATTTTCATTCTTTTGGCAGAGATTTTATTTAAGTAATACTTGACAGCCCATCCCTATATTAGTCTTTACTTTGAACAAGACAATAGTTTTGAAAAATGGAATACAATAAAATTTATTGCATTTTACCTCAGCTAATGAAATACTAGTACCTGAATTTAATAAGGACTAGTTAGCTTTTAGTAATTTAGAATGCCATTACTTTTAATGAGAACTACAAAATCCTTTAAATGTTTACTACAGTTAGTTATTGTCATTTCTATTTTATAATTTCTGCTTATGAAAGATTGTAAAGAAGAAAAACCCTAAGGGCAATTTATAGAATTAACCTTTTAGTTAACAATGAGGGAAAATCTCTTTTTAGTCAATATTAGCAAAAAGAAATGGATTTTCTTCTAAGAATGTTCATATTTGTTTGGGAACATGTAAATCTGAAGTCTTAAGAGACCAGGCTAAGTAGATATTTCAACATCAATGAAATACACAGTAAAACCAAATAAAATGTATAACTATTTCGTTTTCATCATTGACTTCTTGTGTTTTTTTTGTCTATGCAGTTCAATTTATGAAATTTCTTTCGACTATATTTGAAGTAAGCTAAAAATACATTTTACTGCTTCCATTTTAGATGGATTAATAAACCTAAGGCAAGAAATCACTGTCTTGTTAATTAAAGTACTTACATTTAAATTCAGCAAAGATAACCTGTGCAGTACTTTCATTCCTAAAGTTTTTTAGTGTTTCTAATATATAAGGCAGCAGTAGATTTTGGTTCAGTACTGGTTTCTTGAATTTTAAGTTAATAAATATTTACAACAAGCGTGTACTGCCACACACGCAATAACAACAAAAAAATGTGTGTTTTCCCCTTTAACTCTCTTGCATTCAGCAATATAGAAATTGCATTTCGATTACTCCACACAATTTTAACAAATAGTTTATTAAAGATTGATTTAAATGAATAAAAGAAATTTAAATTAAAAGAAAACAAATTAAAAGAAAACAATGATAAAATGAAAAATAATGAAAACAATAGTACAGATAGAAGAGTATAGTATCAGCTAACAGAAATTTGTGGGAAACATAACCGAAATATAGAGAAACAAAAATTAAGTCATTACTAGAACGTAGGTTTCAGCCACAGGTCAGGTTCGTGCCTTATGCGGTTCAAATGGTCATCATCAGAACTTAGTTCAAAAGTGGGAACAAGATTTTCGTGGAGGAACTAAAAGTCAAAATTTATTCTTTCCAGAGTTCGAATTAAACGTCATCAGTCACAAATATAAACTACATGTGTGCCTCTGCCTTCTCTCGCAGCTGTGCCGCTGTGTTAGGTGATTAACAGACACAAAAAATCAACGAGCCCAGTAGTTAGCTCAGTACATCATGAATACCTGAACTGAGTTTCAGAGAACAAAATAATTTTGAAAAAATCGTTTTAAGGAAACAAAAGTGAATCCGCTATTCTTTGGGTTATTAAAGTCACTAGGCTTGACGAAATATGGTTGCCACAAGACGCAGCCATCCTTGTTACCCCTGGCATCGCCAGAAGTTTACGCCGCAAAAGAATAAAGCTCAAAATTAAATTCCCTTTCTTTCAGTATATTCAACAAAATATTGAGTCTTTACTGGTCTTGGGGATATCATTTATTCATTATTATTTATTTAATTTGAGTTCTTTTGATAGCAAATAAAAAATGGAGTTTTAGTTGCTATCCAAAAGAACTCAAATTAAATAAACCACAATGAATTAAACAAATGTACTTTTTTGGATCTAGAAATTGAAATCGAATTCAGATATTTTGTTGAATATAAGGACAAAAGAAGGGAATTCTAATTTTGGCTATTTCACTTTGCAACTTTCAGACAAATCTTGATTTTAAAAATTATTAAGAACTTATTTATTCTCAAATTAGGATTAAAACACATCTGTAATAACCAATTTCTTAGCTTCAAAGCCCTAGTGTACTTAAATAATAACTTTCAAAGGATAACGGATTCTTTTGTTTCCTTAAAACTGATTTTTTTAAAATTAGTTTTTGTTCTCCTGAGAAATAGTCTTCAAATTTTTATTCATAGATGGAGCTACTGGATAGCTTCTAGATCGTTGATTGTTTGTATCTATTGCATCACTCTTTCTGCTTGGCTTGCTTCTTGTTAGTTGCAAATTTTTATCTCTCTTTCTTTGATTATGGATTTAAAAAAATTTTGATTTATGTTCTTTATAAGCCCAGGTCGGACAAGATTCAGAACTTCACAGGAAGGAATAAATTTTGATCTCTTTGTCGTTCCTTTCCACAGAAAATCTTGTTCCTTTTGAACTAAAAAAATGGCGGTGGTTTTACGAGTGAGCCATTTTAGTTCCCTTTTCATTTTGAATAATTCTCTAACAAATTGTTCTATGCATTATAAATTTTGTTTCTATAGTTCTTATTGTATTTTTTTTAAATTTCTGTTGAAGCTACCATTTTGCTGCTTTTCGCGCTTAAAACAAAAACGTCTATTGTTTCCTTTCATTATTTTTTCATTTTATCATTGTTTTCTTTTAATTTAAATTTCTTTTTATTTGTTTTATTTCTCATAGATTTGCTGCATTGTGCTGCTTCTTTCTCTATTTAATGCAACATGTTATTAGTTTTTTTTTTATTTTAATCAAATTTAATTAATTAATCATTTGCTAAATTTTTTTTTTTAAGAATTATAACTATTGATTTAAATGAATTATACTATTATAGCAATGTATAAATACTGATAAGCCCATCATTACTGCTGTAAAATGTGTGTGTCAATCAGAAAATTAATATATATATATATTGAGTCAATACCTTTACTGTAATTATTATGATGAATGCCAAAAAAAAGAAAAACATGCTCTAATAGAAAAAATAAATATTCCTCATATTTTCAAGTAATTTATGTACTTAATTTTGGCATAGAAGGGGCAGATTTTTTAAATGAAAAATGTTCCATGTTCATTTATATTAGCAATTTTCTATTTTAAATTTTCATATTCAAAACATCTGAAATCTTCTTGATTTATTTGTAATTAAAGTTACTCCAAGAAAAACAATAATTTTTTGACGTCTGTAGGAAAACATGCTAGTAATACACTTATGTTGGACTTAGAACAATGTAAACAGTGAAAATGGTCAAAAACTTAACATAAACAACAAAGGTAGAACATAGAAATCTGAATAATTATATTCTCTCAACATCTTGAACCAAATGTTTTGCCCAGATCTCATCTAATCTAGAAAAGGTTTCCTTAAAAGAACAGAATGATGTGGCTCTTTGTCTTTAAATATTTTTTTATATAAAATTCTGAATATCTTTACAAAACATGAAATATTTATGAATATGAATTAAGTCCTTTGTGTCAAACTATAATATATATGCATTGATAATAAAGCAATAGAAACAGCAGCTGATGCTTTAACTTCGCTACATTGAGACCAGGCTCCTCAACCAAGAATAGAATGAAATAATCTAAAAGAGAAAAAGATTTGCAATTAATTAAATGAAAATAATTGTTTTAAAAGCAATATATCAAAGCCCAGTTTTAGTCTGCAATGAGCTTAATGCCTGTATAAATATATTCATCAACATTGTGAAGTAACTATAAAATCTTCATAAAGTTACCATTGACCAAAGAAAATGTTTTGCAGTGAAGAACAATACTATAGTGTTCTTTACTAGGTATAACGTAGTTTTTCTTTTCTACAATGTTTTATGAGTTTGAAGTTTGCTTCATTATTACTTAAAATTTGACACATTGAAAGTATTCTAGAGTGATCTAAAAATTTTCCATTTCATATCATTCAGGTTAAATGAACAGCAAGGAGTGTTTACTTGTTAACATTTGATTATAGTGTTACATACCGTACAAATATAAGAGTACAAAAGTATCAAGTGAAATTAAATTTCTTTACACAATGATAATTAAAAAAGAAGACTATCTAAATAAAGTTGCGTAAACATTATCCCGAGAATATGTTTTAACGTGGACATGCGTTTTTCCCATTTGGGGTCTGAAGAGAATTTGATTCGCCATGCCAAAACGCCAGGAAAAGCGTTGTATGGGAGATTCCTAATCTCGAACTACATATGTTAAAAACACATAGTCTTCATTTTAGGGATAAAAGGGTAACAACAGAAGTTACAAAAAAAATTTGAAAAATCGAAAGAGGTCATCTTGAAAGTAAAGTAGTCCAGTACACCTTTAACATCAGGGCTGTTTGAAAGACAGACCTCCTGGTCTTTTTTTTCCTTAACAATATCAGAAGTGCACACAGTATGCAATAAAAATGACACAAGGAATATGAATGAATATATTTCTTCTATCTCAACTTTAACATTTATTTTTTTTTATGAAAACAGGCATACTATATGTAGTCAAAATTAAATATCAATTTTATCATAGAAATTTGGTCAAAAATTGGGAAATATATTAAATTGGAAATAATTTGGTACGTTTTATAAATAACATATAGAGAATCCTTTTAAAACATTTCAGAATTAATGTATAAGAGTATAAGTGATTCAACTGAAGAGGTTAAATGGTTGTACAGTAAATTCTCGCATTATCTGGCATTCAAGTATCCGAAATCTCAACTAACGGAAAAATTAGAAAATGAGTTTTCTAAAATTTTACATCCGCATGCCAAAATTTACCACTGCAGGCCTGCCCCATTCCATTCATGTGGACAATTTATTTCTGAAATGCACCTTCACTCTGCATGGAGATAGAAGAAAAAAAAACAATATACTGTACAGTGTCTACACAGACTTGTTTTATGGGGTAGGGTCAAAGCAAAAGTGAGAACAAAAAAATAAATAAAAGGTCCTCACCTTTGCCGAAAAACGAGACCTAAAAGGAAATCGACAAGCAAAAAAAGGTAAAGGACAGAATCGGTAAAAAAAAAAAAAAAAGGCTCTGGGGGGTACTCCAGATGGCAAGTTCTTTCTTTTCCTTATTTATTTAATACTCTCCAAATACCCGGCAGATGCTGATTCCGATTACAAATATCGGAGGAGAATTGGAGGTTTTAAAAGATAATTAGTTTTGATATTCAATCTGGAGTTTGTTTATGATCACTTAAAGAGTTTTATTATTCTTCGAGGTAGAATATTTTTCTGTACGGTGCTATTTTTATATGTTTATATTTTTACAATCTGTATATTTACGGTAAATATTCTGCTACAGATCATACTTTTTTTTATCATCAATGTAAATTAAAATCTTCTAATATGTTTGTAAATACAATGTTATGGAAGATACAGAATTATTCTTAAAATTATATACAGTCAAACGTCAGTAACGGACCTTCTTCATTCATAAAGCCTTCACCCAAGAAAAAAAAAATCTAACTTTTATCTAACAAATCGCGCCCAGAGTCAGCAGAAACCGTTGTAACTATCTAGGAGAAAGTATTTAACCACTTGTACGTGTGACTGAGGTATTGCGGGAGGGGGTATTGTAACTAATGGAATTACATACACTTCCCTCTCAGTCAACAAACTAGTCCAGAATGAAGAAATGTTAACAAATAGATGCTGGTGCAACTTTCTCCCTTCTGGCTCAAGAGGTTTGCCCAGAACGAATGGAATATTGTAGAAATTCAAGCGATTGTCTTTTAATTCGAACTAGCCCTCGCTAATGTAGTACTTCTCTTACGGTTGATATATGTCGCCGGCAATCATATTCTATGAGGACAAGAAAGCGTGGATACCGATTCAGATTTCTCAAGAAAAAATTTTTGAACTACTTGATTACTTACAAGTCAAGAGGACAAGAAATCGCTGAATATGACAGCAATACGTAACTGAACGAAGTACAATCAG
>BGPR01000130.1:379593-409871 GCA_013235015.1 Araneus ventricosus
CATTTGCCCAGAACAATGGAATATTGTAGAAATTCAAGCATTGTCTTTAATTCAACTAGCCCTCGCTAATGTAGTACTTCTTATGCGAAGTTGATATATCGCCAGGCAATCATATTCTATGAGGACAAGAAACGCGTGACAACGGACAGATTTCTCAGAAAAAATTTTGAACTACTTTGACTTACAGTAAACAAGAAACGTCGAATATGACGCTTTCAAGTACTATATTACATGATAAAGATCCCAAGTGTGTTAGCTACGATGCCTAAATATGCAGTATAGAGTTGATGAATCGAAAACTTTGGTATCCCGGAAATAAGAAGAACACAAGTGGAAGATAAAATGTCAATCGACAGCTTAGTGGAACTGTTGAACACACAATAAAAGGACTTGAGCAAAGAGACTTATTTGAGTCGGACATAGGCGTACATAAAAAAAAAGAGAAGTTACTGAATCAAAACCAAAAAATTACTGAAACAACTCACTTTAAATGAAAATATTTTGTAAAAAATGTTAAAATTAATAAGAAAATAATATTAATTATGTTTATAAATCAAAGAAAACAAGTAATAAATAAGTTTTTAAAAAATTTAAATTGAATTATGTGTTTTATGATGTTAAATTCACTTCTTAATATTGAAATGATCTAAGATCCGGAATTGCCGAAGTCCCGACGATTCCGGATTTGCGACGTTTGACTGTATATGCATATTTCAAAATGACAAAAACAAATTATTTGGCCGAAAAGATCTTTAAAAAAAAAAAAAAGGGCGCCCCCCCCCCCCAATTTTTCCTGTCACACTCAACTATTCGGACTTTTCGGGTATCCGGAAATCGGCGTTTCCTTAGCATGCCTGTTAGTTAAGCTTTTACTGTATCTGATTTCTGACATATGAACAGTACAAATTCTACACTCATATCTAATTTAAAAGTTTATTTACAACTACTACCATTTATAAAGGATTAGTGAGGTAAATATTAAAATTTACATTTCACTTGAACATGCAAATCACGTATGAAAATAAAAAAAATAATGAATCCATAGGAAGTTGAAATAATGGAAATCTGCAATATATATTGATTATTTACAAATATATTTCAAGCTAAAGTGAGGAAAAGGTTATTAACACAGTTGTTGCATTTTTTGTTTTCATCACATGTTTGCAGTTTATTCCCAGAAACTGTCTTTAACCTAAATTTTACGCCACAATTTAAGAATACATATAGAAGATATTAATTTAACACAACAATTTGGATACTTAAATGCAAAACAATAGTTCAATTTTAGAAATATAAGTAACTATGTGCTATACTTACTCAATTATAACAGGTCTGTAACAGCCAATAGCCAACAAAACCATCACAATAGGCAAATGAGTTTTCCTTAAATCATGTCGACTCCATAACCAAACTAATGTGGCTGTTGTAATATGATGGACCTAAAAAATTGAATGATATAATATTGAATACGAAATAAGAAAACCATAACAGAAAATATGGTTACTAAATCCTTGTACAGGAAGGTTTTTACATTGGTTTAAAAAAAAAAAAAAAGGTAAAATGTCAACATTCAGTAGTTTTAGAAAAGAATCTTGAACTTTCAGCGAGCATGCCTGCACAAATTTTACGACAGACAGGATTTTTCATACCCTGTTCTCATATGCGAGTCAAAACTGTCTGAAGGTCATTGCTATTCCTTCATGCAACATCTCTCTTCAGGATTAAATGGGTTTGTCCCAGTTTCTAGGTGAAATTACAGTGTACTCTTTGATTTTATGCTGTCTTTTGCTTCTGTTGTAAAGCTTATGCCGTGGACTTGCTCATGAAATTTGACAAACTTTTCATGTCTTAATGTTTTATTTCGGTAATTATATATCCAATGTGAATTATGGCGAGTCATTGATTAGTTTTACATAGACAAGAATAATTACTATGCAATAAGTCTGCTAACAATCCACCAAGTTGAAGAATTTTTTTGAAAAACTTAGCACTGAATCTTATGAAGAAGCACCTTACTACTCGAGCCGAAATTTGATCATTACCAAATAACATTTACCATGTCTTTAAGTCTAAATCACGCATCACTATTTGAAGAAGCAAGTGAATAGCAAAGAGCATTGAGACGAGGAACTTGTGGTTTGTATGTGAAAGAAATAAAAAGATCATCAGCAACTATAAAATGCAGGAGATGCAACAGATATACATGTAAGTGTCCCTCTCTAACAAAAGTTCAATGTTTCAAAGGAAAACTAATTAGAAACTAATAAGAAAGTCTGTTGTATAATCTTAGATTTTCTTATGGGCTTTTATTATATATTGCTTATTATCTTTTCTAAAAAATAATCTTATTATACCTCATTATTTTCTCCGATTTCAGTCTAATTTTAGAGTTTGCTAATAATAAAATTATTTTTCACTCTTGATGTAGAGATTTGTTTTTCAGACTTGTCTCTTATGACTATTACAAAATATCTTACAAATGCCACAGTATAGGGGAAGAAAATTATTGTGTTGTAAAAAGAACGATATGCCCTTGCTCGTGCAAGAAATTTCAGCGTACCAGCTGAAAGGTTAAGTATATACAATTTAATTAACATTTTCAAAATTTCATGTAATAAGGTGATTAAACACTTGGATCAAATTTTAAAAGGGTGACGGAACACATTTAGATGAGAACAAATCACAATACAGTATATGGGTATAATTAAGTAGTGAAGCACTAGGAGTCATAGTTACTGTGTTATCAAACAAAAGAATGATAGAGATGGAGTAAAAGAAACCAGATGAATTTAAGGAACATGTTTACAAAACTTGCTCAAAAGCGTAGCTGCTAAGAATGGTAGACAAACTTTACACCATTCATGTAAATAAGCAGCATACACTGGTGAATATGCTAGATATTTTTTTGCATCAAAGCAGTATATATATAGAATCCTGAAAATAAGATAATCAAAATCCATGGGACAGGAACGGAAATCTGGAATGCAATATAGCACGCAATTTTACTGAAAAGCTCCAGAGTACAGTCTGTCAAGAAAGTATCCAAATGCTCTTCAATACTCAGAAACTAATTATCACACATTCAAACCAAAAAGATCTGTTGCTGTAGTAAAAACAGTGTCTTTAAGCATATGCAATTTTTATTTACTGAAGTGGTTATCTTAATATTAAACATTGAACTAAATTTTTTTTCAAATGGTGACATCTAATTTTGATTACAAATTCAATCTCTCCACATTAAATATGATGTTGAAAATTGGAGCTTCTAATGTTTAATGAAGGTTTCAATTTTTTTGCTACATTTCCAGATCTAATCAGTTGATAACAACAAGTTTTGTTTCACATTAAATTGCAGAATCATACAAATTAAAACTTTGCAATTTTTTTTTTCATAAACCATAAATTAAATTCTACACTTCTAGCTCTTACCTAGCTTATAATAACTTACTAGGATAAAGTAATAATTTATGAATTTTATTAATTACAGTAGAACCCCACTAATCTAAACTAATTGGGACCCATGCCTGTTTAGATTGCAAAAAATTCGGATTACCCAAAATTCTGATAAAAATAGAAAAGAAAAAGATGTGTGCTAAAAAAAAATCTAAATTATAAGTACTCAGTACTACTATCACTTGAATTCTTTTATTCAAAAGCAATAGAAAGGAGAATATATCTCCCCTTTTCATTAGAATAATGGATGTGCTCATGTATGAAGCGACCTTATCTTACGGTGAACTCAAGAAGAGATTCATTCTGTGAAACGAGTAAATCGTAACGGCGGAGGCTAAAGAATAGATTTTTTCTTTCTTCCTCCATGTGCAATCTCTACCAGTTCAACCCCTAATTTTCCGAGAAATTAATCATCCACTTCCTGCTAGCTTATTCTCGTACGAACACGCTTCTCCCTGACACGTCATTTTCTTCTGTAAAATCAAATCGCTTGTTTTTTGTGGATCGTGTTAAGTTTATTATTTAATTTTAATTCATATTTTAAGCATTTCAATTATGTCAAATAAACGGAAACATAGTGTATGCTCACTAAAAGACAAATTAGATGTGCTCGCACGTTTAGACAAAGGCAAATCAACTACGAAATGCATGCTGAAAAAGTACTTTTTTGTTTTTAGTATGTATATTCAAATCTTTTCAATTGCATATAATTTTTGAAAATAAAATCGGTTCAGATTAACCGGAATTTCAGATTAGCGGGGTTCTAGTGTATTAAATTTCCCTTAAACAATTTTGTTTAGAAACATATCAACACTTTCATATTAATCAATTAAAGCAACAACTGAAATATCACCATGCAAAATTTAAAATCTTTAAAATACATAGCAATATTTAAAGGCACTCAGATTACTGTTATTTTTAGTCTTTTAGAGAGTCATCTCAACATATAAGAATATCTAGAAGCACGATATTGCTAAAATGAATCAGAAAACAAAGTGTGTCAATGGATGCTACTGTAGATAATTAGATATTATAAGATTTTTTTTTTCAAAATATGAGGAATCCAACAACCAAATACGCAAGTAAATTTTATTAGGTAACATTCAGAACACATTTCTTTTTATTCAAAGTATATAAAGAGGGAGGAAAAAAAAAGATGAAAACCAATTACAACTACCTTATGTTTTGTGAAATACTTGAATAACCAAATAATGAAATGAAACAGAATTTCAAAAACTGGATAAACAAAGTACTAACAAATGTTGTTATAAAAAGTATGAATGCATACAAAAATTAAAGGGCTAAAATAGAAGTAAAACAAAAAACTATTAATGTACTCAATAGCACCATTAAAATTTGATAAAGTGAAATCGTTAAAAAAAGAATTATAAATGTAAAGATGTTAAAATTCTTTTTTTAAAATTTTATTTCCCATTCTTTCTAGCAATAAACACCAATTAAATGTAAATGCCATATAAAAAAAATCATAACTGATTTTGTTCAGTGGAAGTATAGAGTTCCAGATAATTTTATATTGAAATATATCAGCATTTAAAGTACGAATAGGTTGTTCTAGTAATATTAATTTCTCTAATTAAAAATAGTGCAGGCATGAAAATGCTGAACATTGTCTAACTGGATGTCTTGCACCAAGAAAAGCTAAAAAGTTCACAATGCGGCAGTTATGAACGAAATAAAAGCTTGAGCATTGTTTGCATTGATGAAAAGTTCTGCTTAACAGGCAACTTTCTATATTAAACTTTGCAGCATGGAGTTTGATTAGAAGAGATTGAAGTCTTGTTTGTGCTCACAGAAATTAACAGCACAGCACATGAAATAGGCGATACGGAACAGCAGGGATTATACATTCGAATAAAATTCAAAATTTTAATTTAATTTAATGAGTCTTGCACATAATATAACTATAATTAAATTATAGTTTCATTCTAAAAATAAAGATGAAAATTTATTTTAACACAAAGTTCAGTTGACATCTTTTGTAGCACATTTAAGTTTAGAGAAGCTAAAAGGCCTGGAGCAAAATTATAGAACCATTGATAAAAAGTAAAGGAAGACATTATAAGAATGACTTATTTTCCACATCTGAATATATTTAGAAAGTACCTAAAATCTTATATCTTGAGCTACTTTAAGTCAAATTACATGAAATTTCATACCAGGAGGATTTCTTAATACATAGAATTATTATAAAGAAGAAAAATGGATGCTGCTATTATAATACTTGAAGATAATATGTAAATACTTATGAAGATGTAATCAACCATTATCATGTTTAAAGAAGACATTTTAGGACATCAAATGTCATATTTTACTTGATTTTAACATTTATGTATTGCAGCTAATAAGAAATGATCAAATACTTTTTGACGGAGTGTACAATTCTTTGGGCTTCCCTTGCATTCCCATATATGTAATGCATATTGATTTTTCTTCGTCCATGATAAGATAATGATCGCTTGTATGACTAGCACTTTTATTGTGTTGAGAAAAATGACCTCAAGAATTTCACTGCTTAAGTTGCAAGCATGTTTTATATGGAGATATTTATGCTTATTTAGGTGTGTTATATAGCATCTTAAAGTCTAGACAAAGAGCCATTCTGGAAGTATAGACATAAATATAGAGACTACTCACTAGACTAATATTTGAATCAAAGCTCATCTGCAGATATTTCCAGTCGAATTCCACACTTCTGGCTCCTACCCAAAGAGGAACTAATCTGGTCATCAGGAGTTCTGCAGATGCCCAACCTAATCCAGCAACCAGGAACTTGGTTTCACCCTTGCCAGCAAATTTAGTCATCACTATATGGAAACCTATTAAATCAGCTACATCTACTGTGTTTTTTAAAAATTCCTGTAAAGTAAGCAAAAAATATTTTTAGAAAGAGATTACAGTAAATGTGAATGCTAAGAGTTAAGAATAAAATTTACTTTTTAGAATTAAAACCATAATTTCACAGCTAAGAATTTTTGAAATGTAAAATAAAAGTACATTTGTTGCATCAAGTACATACTATGGTAATTGTGACCTTATTTCAAAATCCAGAAAACTACTATGAGCAAAAGTCCTACAAATTTTCAAATAATTCAGAACATAATACACACATAATGCAAACAAATATTTTCAAGTAACTTAATTAGTGAAGCAAAAAGTAACTTTTTCTTTAAAAAATTATTTCTGTTTTACTGCATAATTTCATGGAGTTGATAGCCTTTTTGGTACTTATGTATTAACACCACCGCAGCTGAAGTTGCGCTAATGCTCCAAGATTGGTGGCACTTAAAAACCGCCAATCTTGGCGCATTAGTGCAACTTCAGCTGCGGTGGTGTCTTTTTAGTTACTTGACACTTTGAAAGAGTTTAGCTTGCCTTTTTCTGGAAGGATGGGCCAATGATAATTAAAAGTGATTCAATATGATCAGTAGGGATGCAACAAATAGTGATTTGGCTGAATAGTCGAATATTTGGCTGTGTATGAAACTTTATTAAATACACCTATGCAACTTAAAATTGGGTAAATGTTTGGAGATTTCTTGATAATAAATGTACGGAAATGTAATTCTGCAATATTCTTTACTAAATGCGTATTTAAAAGCACATAAAAAAAATTAGTATCCTGAATATATTTGGCCGAATATCTGCTTAGTATTCAGCCAGATTGAATACCGAATAGTTGCCGAATATTTGTTACATCCTTAATGATCAGCTAGATGTTTGGATGCAGGCAGTGGCTTTTCACCCTACCTTACAAGGATTAAATGAGAAACTGAATTATGCACATTAAGGTTCCCATCTACATGTCAGTTACAATTTCCATATCTCATGTTATACTTATGGAGATTAATAGTTTGGCTTTTCCTTGTTTACTGTTACATTTATTTGAATGCAATCAAGGACAATCGATAGAGAGAATTAAAATACAGGCTTTGACCAAGAGATTTTTTCCTTCCAAAGTATATTTTGAAAAGTTGCAAATCTTCTATTTAGATATCTACACAATTTTAGAAAATTTTCATGAATACGTATTAAAAAAAAGAAGGAAAAAAAAAAAAAAAGATGGAACATTTATTCAATTATCTTCTTCAAAATGCATATTTTTTTTTGTTTATTAAAAAAAAAAGTTGCATTTTTACCATATAATTTGAAAAAGTAGTTTGAAATTCCCCTACTTTCCCAATAATTACACCTCCTGCATATAAAATGCACTGGAAACTTTTCATCTACCTCTTGAGTGATTGTGATTTACAGCCTCATCTTCATTGTAAGCTATCACTGCTCAGGTAGCTTCAAAATTCTTTACTTATCTTTTTTTTTTGTTTGGAAACACATCTGCAATCATTTGAACAGTCTATTCCCGAAAGTGCTCATATAGTCCTTGCTACTTATTACTGAACTGTCAATCCCTTTTTAGATCTCATCTTATGTCACTAGGACTAGATTAACCTAAGTACACATGTCCATTTATTATTTTTTCTTTAACAAAGTCTATGGGTAACAAAGGACATGTACACTTTTTTATATTTAGTAATCAGTAGTAGTTTTCTGTGTCAAAAGCTGTTTTTTTATATTTTGAATACAAGGAACAATATTTTTGAAGTCTGGTTTTGAGAGAAAAAAAAAAAAAATGCAGGGACAAGCAATATTAACAGATATGTAGTATAATAATTTAAGTTAAATGTTGCATAATTTTGTAAACAATAATAATGATTAGAAAGTGTAACATGTTGCAATTTTTAAACAGAAAGGACAATTATGTTTTGAAGAGTATATTTTCTTTAATAGAGTACTTCAAAAAAATACTCATAGTTTAGATTATCATTAATAGTGGAATAAGTTTCTCTCGTCTTTACTGAAAAATTTATAGGTATTATTTGCATATTATGGTACTTTTCTGTTAGCCGGGCACAAATATCGCCAATTGTGAACCAAACGCGAGCCAAGTCGCCGGGCGCAAATTTCGCGGAATTCTACATTTGGCGATTTTTCGCTTGCGCCTGGCTAAAATGATGTTGCCAATTGTGAACCAAACGCGAGCCAAGTCGGTGGGCGCAAATGTCGCCAAAATTAGGCGGAATGCTGCATATTTGCCGATTTTTCGCTTGTGCCTGGCTAACGGAAAAATACATATTTTATATATATATATCTGTGTGTGTAATAATCCCACTTAATTTTACTTTAAATTCTAATATTATATATTTTAAAATCTTAATGTATTCCAAAATCACTTTTCTGAAACTCCAGTTTCATTTTATTTCCCGTGCTGGAGGTATATAAAATCTCACATTTTGACATATTTATTACTAGAAGAATATTTTAATCACTTCCATGCGCCGACATAAATCGTGAAATCAGCAACTTGTTGGAGACATACTTTTCCCTAAAACACTTACATAATTTATTAAAAATAGCTAATATTCCCTTCACTTTGATCACGTGTCTATAAGTTAAATCCCTATCTGAGAAAATGCAGGGATTTTCTGTTCACTTTTGACTTGAAACTTTCATACGATGTGTACGTATATTCTGCCACTCTCATAATTTGTTGAATAATAAATAAGAAATAGCTCTTTATTCGGCCTTTTAATGACTACAACAATGAAAATATTTCATATATATAATTTTGTTTATGCAGTCATCTATACTTATAAAAGGCAATGTTTGTGTGTGTGTGTGATGTCCAGACGAATCTATCGCACTTACAGCCTTGAAATTTGGCACACAGGTAGTCTTAATGGTGACTCAATGCACCTTGAAGCCGTAATTTTAAAATTAAATCTAGAAAATTTATTTAATATTTTGAGTTGTTTTGGGTGATTTTTGATACTAATTTCTCAATAGCATGGTTTAGGATAATTGTATGAAAAAAATAAATACACTCTCGGAAAGAGAACACGATTTCCGTTCTAATGAAGTTTATTTTGAATTTCCAACTAATTTACTGAATTTTGTGAAATTTTTAAATAATAGTCACTTTTCATTTATATTTTTTAACTTTCAACTCTTATTTTCTTGCATCAGACGTTCTAATAACGCTATTATTTTCAATTTTTTTTAAGGTCTAAACCTGAATATTTATCTCTGTTTTAAAACAAGAATGGTTAAAATATCCCTTTTCTCCGATTTTCTATGAATTTTTTTTATTGATCAGTTCAAAACATTTTCTCTCGCATATCTGAATCAAAGAAGCTTTCGACCGAACCAAGGTTACTCTCAGTTCCCAGAATGCATTTCTACTATCCAGATGGCTGGCGGTACCAAGTGAAAGTCACATCTTACTCTCAACCATTTTATTGCGTCAGCTAATCTTAATTACTTCATTTTACTGATCCAAGAATCATTTAATTTATTTATTTTATACTTTTTGATAGTCACGCATATATGCTGATATCTTTAGTTGAAAGAACATGTTATTCATCTCGCTAAAGTTCCTGCGTGTACTTTCACTAAAAATCGAGGGCAAATCAATAATATATAAATGTTTTGATTTCGTTTTCAAAACTTTGGGTTGTTTTTATTTTGTTGAAGTCATTATGCCACGGGCAACACTGTGAGCATACTGCTAGTGAAGCAATAAACAAGCCAAGTATAGAACTAATTTTCATTTATTATTCAACGTATTCAGATACGAGAAGAGAGGCAGATATATGTCCATCACATACAAGGTTTACAAGCCAAAAGAGAACAAAAAATCCTTGCGTTCTCTCAGATAAGGGATTAATATACAGACACGTGATGAAGTGAAGGGAATATTAGCTATTTTTAGCAAATTACGTGTTTTAAGGAAAAGTTTGGCACTGATAAAACGCTGATATTCACAATTTCTGTGGGCACGTGTAGAAGCGAGTAAAGTATTCTTTTAGTAATAAATATGTCAAAATGCGTGATTTAATATACCTCCAGACCAGGAAATGAAACGAAACTGGAATTTAAGAAAAGTGATTTTGGTATACATTAGTACTGTACCATAATTAAGATTTTTTTTAAAAAAATAATATTAGAATTTAAAGTAAAATTAAGTGAGATTATTACATATATATATTCTGACAAAAGAAAAGGCAAAAGAAAAAGATGCAAAAAGTTGGCTAATTAGCTAAAAATATATTTAGGATATAAAATAAACTTAAAAAATCATGAAATATATGCCAATAAAACATTTTAATAAATTAAAAACATTTTTGAGAAAAGAAAATGAAGTTATATGGCACTTTTAAATGCACAGGTTGTTATATCATGCTTTTATGCATTATTAATTTTTTATTTATCAAAACTCAATTACTATCTTGAAGTCTAAAATATGGGTCTGGGTATTTTTAGTATATACTAAAAATACCCAGAATAATAGATATTATTCTGAACACTGGGCAAAAATTTAATTCATCTACTATTTCTGTCCATTATTAATAAGCCACTTAGAGAAATATTCAATAGCAAAACAAGCTTTGGGTTTGAGCTACACTTTCTATTTAACTTCGTCTCTCATTATTGCTCTAGTCAAAAGTATTTTAATTTGTCTTCGAGTTATGATTTGTTGGGGTAAAATGTGAATAGCATTTTTTGACATTAGTTTAAGTATTTGCTTTGGCAACATTAAACATAAAATAATTAGAAGAATGATAATTTTGATGCATAAATAATTCAAAACAATAATACTAAATGATGTTTAGATCTTACAAAGGTTAAAATCTAGAAGTTTGAACATACTCTTATTAAAACAGAGCCAAATCGCCAAAGAAAGATGGCTGTTAATGAAGTGCAGACGTGCATAATCTGCCATATTGGTGACAAAATCGAGTGTGTTCCAACTTCTCAGATACCAACTCTTTCAAATCATATTTTTATCATAAGAGTTTATAAATTAATGGAACACCTTTTTAGCTACTAATAACCTGATATGTACCTACATTTTACGTATGTGATTTTCAGAAATAAATATAATTTTAATGATAATATACGCAATACTAATATAATAGCCCAGATCTGTCTCTTGGTAATGCTCCGATGTCACCAACAATAAAATTCACACCATAGCACTGCGAGACGTTCAACAGCATTAATTCATTGTTAGAGCACCTAAATTTCAGTCATTTTAAATTTAAAAGATCTAAAAATGGTGAAATAAAATTTGCTATTGATTGATATAAAATTTATCTTGCTATGATCAATAGTTCCCAAGAAATTTTAAATTATATTAATCATATATTTCAAATTAATTTCCGTATTTACTTTCTTGTATAAAAATATTGATTAAGATACTGAAAGCAGTATTTATAGCCATAACAGACAACAATTTTTTCACTACAAATAGCCAAGAAATATAGAGGCAACTTAAAATTTCACCAACTGGGATGATTACCGATCATTTGATACAATAAAAACACTACACTACATCCTTAAACATAATTTAGGATAAATACATACAATATTAATCAATAATTGCCATTTGTAATTATTTAACTTTAAAATTTTGAATTTATTGACGAGCACTTAAAGGTAACTTATTAACAAGATCAGTGGCAAATCCAGGATTTTGGTCTGTGGCGGGGGCCGAGGTCATAAAAATTTTGTATTGTTGTGACCTCATAGCTTATGTAAGTCAAAACACTTTAACTTTCCTCACCTGACAATAAGAATCGCAAAGGGCACTACAATACTTTTGATAATATAATAAAAACTCATGAAAGAACTAGCCAAAAACTGTGTTTGAATGTGTTAACGATACAAGTATGTGGAATGACTACAAAAGCGGAAAAATTTTCGAGTCTGTCAAGACAGAAAGCAACGTTGCCACGATTTTTCTTTTTCTTAAAAAGAGATTAAGTACAAACAGGTGTAGTGATATGAAAAAAAAAAAAAAAAAAAAAATCAAGAATTTTGGTTATCTTTGGAGAAGCTGCCAGCCCCATAGCAACCTACCTGGATTTACCACTGGACAAGATACTGATATTTTAAAAATAAGGAATGTAAAATACACATTTAATATATGATGCAAACAGCAATATATTCAAATATTATATCATAAATGTATGTATTTATAAAATGAGAAACATACCGTTACAGTTTCCATTCTTCCAAGACCTGTGAGGTCAGTTGCAGGAAAGAAAGTAGCTAAAAGAAGCATTTTGCAGAGCTGTGTAACTAAATACATGGCTCCTGCTTGAATACATTTCCAAAATACTCCATATTCGGCTCTGCAAAATGTGGGGGAAACCAATGATAGATTAGCTGCATTATTATTGTAGAGTGAAAAAATATGAATTAGAAAAAGGCAAGGATTTTAACATGTTTTCCATTATCAAAACAAACATTAAACAATTTTAACAGGATCAATATACCGATAATATTTTAAAAACATTTAATGGACATGCAATTCAACTCATTATTATATCAGTTTCCAACATAAATGTCGGTTTTAATTTAACAGCAGCAATATCAAAAGGTATAGTTATTATGAAATGAAAAAAATATGCCGTGAGTTAATAAATACAATTAGAACAATTCAGAAAAAGGTAGGGATTTTGAAATATTTTTCATTATCAAAACAAAATTAAACAATTTCAGCAGGGTCAATACACCGATATTTTAAATACATTTAATGGGAATGCAATTTAAAGTTTTATTATGTCAGCTTTTAACATTAGTTTCGGTTATAATTTAACAGAAATTTCAGAAAGTACAACAGTTTAATATAAATACAAAGAAAAAAATATCTTACAATCCGGAACATTTGTAAGTCATGAAGAAAGGTGCAGACGCCAGAGCTATGCAATTTGCGAAGTGGAATAGCGTCATGATAAAATTATGTTAATACTTTAATGAAATTAACAATGTTAACAAGAATAAATAGGTGAATGGATTTGAGTATATTTTGATCTTTAATCAGGACATTTAATTCCGATTACAAAAAATTACACATTTTTCTATGAATTCATTTCAGTTCGAAATCAACCTATTTTTTTTTATTTAGCTGGCTTGTACTGATTTTCAAAATACTAACTATTTCATATTTAATTTGGATTGAAATAAAAGTGTGTTTATGGAAGGTTTGTTTATTTGAGACAAAAAATAAAACTTTAATCTAATTGCGATATCAGATGCAAAGCATTAAGAAATAGCAGCAATGGTATTTTTTACGGTCATTTTGGCATCAATTTATAGTTTCGTAATTCCTTCATGTTTGGGAAAATTTGAAAGCATCTTCTTTCGTGCCTGAGTTTTACTTACTTTCTGTGTTTTTCGGATCCGAAATTGTGAAGTAATGTATGTAAGATGTCTCAAAATTTTAGCGCTGAGCAGGTAACGAATTCTCGGTTGCTTAATGACTTCGTAATTTTAATTTATTTGTTGGTTTGGTGTTTGGTTGCTATAACAACGTAGAACGTTGATGAAAAACTTAAACGGGGATAACAGCCTTTGTTGCTTCATATCCCATAACTCTTTAATTCAAAACTTAAATAAATTCCAGTTTATGACAATTCTCCTTGCCTTTAATATCTTTGGTGCCAATTAAATAGTTATCTTTATATATATGAGCGATACAATCTTTCCTTTAACTGTTTAAATGTTGAAATTGTGTTCCAGTCAATATTCTGTCTTAAAATTATGAGGAGCAAGGGTACCTGGCCAGCCTAAAATCATTCACATGCATTGCCAATCATAATATAACCGAATATAAACAAATTTGTTGTAAAAAAATTGTTTTATTAAATTAATGAAACATTAAAATTGCACAAAAAGAGGGAAAATCAGAAATATTCATTAACTTACATTTTTGAACATCAATAATTCATTAACATATTTAGTAATAAATTTCGTTTATAGTTAAATACATATTGCAATCCAATATTTATCATGAGTTACGGATAATGATAATGGTAGTTTTAGTTGATGGACAAGTCTGCTATTATTTTGGTGCTCCTAGTTGATTGCCTGGACCCCCCTTGTGATAAAACATTCCTGTAAATAGTTACCAACAACAATAAACAGGGTGGTGACGGAAGCTGGAAATCAGGGAAAAGACATGAAATTTTACTGATCTCGAAAAGTCGGGGAAATTCGTGAAAATATCTACAAATTGGGGAAAATTAATAGTTACTTGTGTTATTATCTATAAATTAGTATCTTATGTCTAGCATTATTTGTAATAATAATAAATGGAATTTAAACAAAAAATTATATTCATTTATAAAAGCATAAGTTTTTGATTAGAGTAATTAATTTATGATTTATTAAGGAATAAAGATTTGAAGTAATATTTTGGCAGTTTCTCTTGTTTAAATCTTTGCTAAAATATATATTATTAGATACGTATAATTATACTATTTTTATATTTATGCTGCAACATGTTTTTCTAGTACTCATGAAAAGAGCACTAATTATTGAACTGTTTTAAAGTTTTGAGCAAAGATCATAATAACATTTACTGTTAATATAATTTAACTTGTGTTGCAAAGGGTAGTTTTAATGTTTTTTAGAATTCTTATGCAGTTTTAAAAGCAAAGTATTTTGTTAAAATTTCCAGCATTTTTTACATACAAGAAATGTAATATACTGTTTAAATAGATTTTTTTAGGATGTTCATTCTATCTTTAAAAAATTATTTCATAAAAATATTTTTTTTTCTTATTAAATAACTGGTAAAAGTTTTTACTAATGTATATTGTACACACACAGTGCTTCTGAGTAGGGAGAAAGCCAGGAAACTAATCTAATTAGTAGTCATAAATCAGAGAAATGTAAGTTTGGTCGGGAAATAGGAAATTTTTTTTTCACGTTTCTGTAGCCACCCTGATAAATAATGTTAACTGAAATATTTTTTAATCATATCAGCATGATGTGCACTTTGTCTGGACGAGTTATATGGATAAAATTATATATATTCTAGCTTTTTGTGCACCTATTTCCATGCGGTGTAATACTGGTAAACCTGGCCCTGAGAAAACCAAATAAAATATTTTTTAAATAAAATTATTGGGTGGATTCCACTTCATTTATTTACTATATCTAAATTATAGTACAAATCTAATTTATAGTACAATTTCTAAAATATTTTTATTATTGTACCCTCTGTATTGCAGAGCATCTTGTGCTGCTTGAGTTTGAAGCAATATTTTGATTTTTCAATATAATTTATTTATTAGTGTAGTTCATTTTTAAAGGATTTTTTATTCTACTACCTACATTTCTTTTAAGATTCTCTTAATTAAAATATGTCTTAATTTAAAGATTTCGAATATATCTCCAGATTTTGCTTAGTATTGAAATAAAATGTTTCTCTGTATATATTTTTCTTTTATTATGATATTTATCTATTCAGTTTTATTGAAGTTTCATTTATTTTAACTGGCAGGCATTGCTTAGGGCTTAGTCTTGCTTAATTTAGCATTATGATAGAGAATCTATTCTTTAAACTTAAGAGTATCAAATATTAATTCCAAAATGATCATAAAAAAAGGATGGGAATCATCTTGTAAATTTTGTCAGTTTATGCTTGCATGATATACGAGATATACCATGCCAGCAAATTAATTTATAATAAAATTTTCTTACAGTATGAGGATGCGTACAAGCCTAAACATCTCAGCCAGTGGGAAGTTCCCAAGAAGTGTCGAGAAGTGAGCTAATTGTTTTAATCTCTTCAAGTCATTTTTTTCATTTGGAAAAAGTTGCTGAAATATGATTATGCATACACTAAATGAATGAAAAAATGTTAAGTTGAAGTTTATTAGCAGAATTTAGTTTCCCACACATTCTTTGAAAAATAAAGGTACTTATGGTGTTATAGCGCCCCCACGAGCTTACTTGGTGAACTTCGGATCATGCTAAGGAGATTGCAGCTACGATTTCACTATGATGACATTTTGACGATATTTGGCAGTTGATGGTTGCCACTATAACACTTAAGTACCGAAATACATTATGTAAATCATTTACGTAATGTCAGATGACAAATTTTCTGTTTGTTGTTCACTTGGTAACTTTGAAACTTGTTTCAATCATGAAGAGACTGAGAATATATAAATTACTAAACATTATTGATTTGCTGTGGCAACAAGTGAACTTTTATTGAAATTTTACATTTTTGGGTTTGACTTTGTTTTTTTCATGAAGCAAGAAAGTATTTTTTTTTTCATGAAGCAAAAGAGTATTTTATTGATTTTTCCTTGTACTTTTTTTCTTGTTTTTTATAAAAATAAATTGTATGTTTTTTAGTATCCCAGAAGACAAGAAGGGTACACTTTTCCTATAACTGATGAAAATGGTCATTTTCTATGCGAGAAAGACAAACCAGTATTTAAAGAATGGAGTCCGTTTCAGGGAACTTGGGGTAAAGACTTTTCTCGACCAAGTATGTAATCTTATTTCAAATATTGTAAATTAGTGAAGTTGCATGAGTTGTTTTATTTGATAAATGTTATTTTAAGATTTTATTTTTCCTTTTAACTTTGTTGTTTTGGTTTTCTTTTGGTTAAAGTTAAGTTTAGGGTACAGAGCTATTTCTCCTTGCTTTGCATTGCCAACTTTTTGACACCAGGAGGAAGACAGTTTAGCGATATGTTTACATGTGTTTTGGTTGCGAAGTAACGTTCAAATTAGTGTCTGGCTCGTGTATCATTATATTGGAGTTCTGCGCTTGGAAGTTTTGTCTTGATTGGTCATCTATGCACTAATATAAATTTTATTGGACGATTTAATAGATTTGCATATTCCATTTGGAATTTAACGGTTTTAATTTTGACAGTTTAGTTTATGTATTTTAAACAACAGCGGTGTTTATTATGGCTGCAATTTCAGGAATTTCTTCGACAAGATAAAATTCATTATGAAATGATGTTTCTGGAAAAATTGGAAGCATATTGACTTATTACAAACTTCTGACAGCTGAAGCAAAAGTTGTTTTACAGTGGTGTATGGATGGTGCGGGAATTCTTGTTTTTGGAATGAATAAAACTAGATTCGTAACATTCAATAAAGAAGTGAAACTACTAGTTTCTGGCTTTGCAGCAAGTGAAGCCGCTGATATTTTTTTAAGTTAAAAAAAATTTTCCCGTTTCACGTATGCAAGAGAAGAATAACATGTTTACTGGTCACCCAAAACAAATGTCCTCACATCGCCAAACCATCTTGCCCTTGGCGACAAAATGTCGGCAATGCAAAGCAAGGAGGAACGGCTCCGTACCCTAAACTTAACTTTTACCTTTCTTTTTTTGATTCTTTCATATTAACTGCATGCCATTGAGGGATATCATTTGACAATTCAGTGTTGAATAACACTGGTTACTTTACATATTAACCACATGTAATTGGCAAATCTCTATTGGTGGTTTATTGGCTATTCATGAATGTGGTCAATATAAAAGTACCGTTATTTTATTTTTATTTTAATACTTTAATTTGAATTCAACATTTTACTGCATTCTTGGCTAAAAGCATTGCATACTATATGAATAGTTTGTCTGTAATGGCAAATAACAGATTTATTTTTTATAGCATGTTCATTTCAAATAATTTTTTTGCCTCATTAGTTTAATTTGATACAAAATCTATTTATGGAAAGCCCTTTGTAGTGAACAGCATATACTTAGAATAGCAATCCTTTGCAAATGTGCATATTTGAAATAATGAAAGTTGTTGCTTATATAGTGTGTTTTTGATATGCGAATCAGTGTTTTCATTTCTGAACAATTCAAAACTTTGTTCATAAACAGTGGTGTGCACTAGTTGTAAAGCTTGCTAAAGCACCAGAAATTTTAGAGCACATACTAAACATAACATTATTCATGCAACTTTATAAATATATATCAGTATTACATAGATAGATGTATAAGTTGCATACTATGTTGTATAATTCTGTGTTAAATGTATGTTAATTGCAGGAATTTCTTTTCGTAATTTTTCACCTCCTCTGCCTGCAAATATGTATGCTCCACACCACAAAAGAATTGGTGTGAGAGAGAAGAATATTATGTAATGAGCATGAACTCAATCGGACCAATATCAGGCTGGTGAAATGAGGCTACATATTTTTTAGATATCACCCATGATTGGCTGGAAAGCCAGAAATACTGAAGGGAAGAATGACTCAATACAAAACCAGTTTTGCCGCATTCCTTTTACCCTATCTCTTTATTTCCTTTTCACACAATGGGAAGAAAACAGAGTGATTGTTTATTTGAAAATTTTTGAGAGAAAAGTATGCTAGAATGTGACTGAGAAAACAAATTGGTTGCTGAGGCACTGCTTCACTTGAATGCATGCCATTCTTCATAAACAAATAAAATAAGTATTCATTTCTTTGCATAATCATTTTTAGTATACAGTTTGTGATACAGGATGTTACAAAATGGTGAAAGGAAATTTTCATAGTTATGCAATTATTTATGGCAAATTGCATTTAACGTTTCATCAGCTTTTATCATTCTTTCATACTTGTTAAGCCTTCTTAAAGTGCCTTTGATTTACAGTGAAGAGCAAACATCTGAACATAAAGATTAAGCATTTCAAATGTAAATGCAGAAATTTTTATCATCAATTACAAGACCATTTTGGAGCAGTTCATATTAATTTAAAAGAAATTTTTGGAGATAACCCTCATGTGAACATATTTGCTTTTTTAAAAGATATTAAGTTGATTAACTTGATTTGATCTTGTTACTTTTATTACATTTTTTAACGATTTCCCTGTGTGATTCGTAATCAACAAGCGTTTGGCGCAGTATGGCCAAGTCTGACCCTTGTGCCATAAAAAACTACAAACATCTGAGCAGTACATTAATAACATACTCTAAAACTGCACTAAGATTATATATTTTAAAGAGTGGCCTTTTTTGTTTCAACTCTGTTGAAAGTACCTAAATGAAGGTGGAATACTTGCTGCATGGAAAGTGGCATAGGGCGAGTTCAGTGACAAAACATTAGGGAGGGGTAGATAGCATAGAGACGACAGGGGTCGATCCAGAGTTTTTTTAGGGGCCCATTTTTGTGGGAAAAATTTTTTTGTGAAAAATAAAAATATTTTTGTGAATACTTTTTTTTATCATATAAAACCTTCAATTTTAGCAGTCATATTTCTATATTTTGCATTTAAAATCAAAAGTGTTTCATTGAACCAAACATATGCAGTAATTTGATATAATACTGAAAAAAAAAAATACTTGTTTATATATTTTGTGCAATGCCTCATTTGAAAACTATTGTTTGGCTGTGGAAAAATTTTAAAAAGGGATCATTTTTATAAAATGAAATTTTGTAAAAGTGTCATTGTTACGAATTTGAATTTTGTGAAGGGGCCATTTTTGTGAATTTGAGTTTTGTGAAGGAACCATTTTTATGAATTTGAATTTTGTGAAGGAACCGTTTTTATGAAGTGGAATTTTGTGAAGGGGCCGCAAAATGGCCCCAATTTTTGCCTGGATCTACCCATGGATGAGTAGGAATAGCATTGCAAGGATGAAAATGCTTTCTTCGTGCAATAGATGGTGTTGTATTGGAACTGGACTGCACAATGTTCATTCAGGAAACAGGTATATGAGATGCGGTTACTGAGGTTTTTCTTTCTTTTTTTTAATTTTCCACTTGATACCCTTTGGATAATCTAGGGTCGGAGAGGGAAATAAAAGAACCTGATCAACATAAATCAAAGATTAGGAAGTAAAAAATAATTGAAATAAATCTACTTTTTAGTAGATAATTAAAAGTGTGTTTTTAAAAATTGAGTTCATTGCATTTAAGTATACTTTCTGTCATAAATGAATTAATCTAGAGTGCTTTGATCTTCAGCCATCTTACTTTTTGGTGACTTGACGCCCATTGGCAATATGAAGGGGTACCTACTAATGGATTTCAACCAAACAGAATGTTTGATATATAACTTTTTGTACTTTGAGTGACGATATATGGCGGAAATGAGAATGAACTGTATTTGAAATTTAACTTTAAAGGTATTAAGAATAAATTTTTGAAATGATTTCTTTAGAATATGACAAGAAGGAATTTTCCATTCTAATTTGTTTATTAATTTTTTCCCATCATATTTTCAGAAAATTTATAAAAATTATAATAATGAAATATAAATTTTGTAAATAAACTAATTGATGCTATATATTTCTCATCAGAAGCTGTAGCTGGTACTCCCATCAAACCAGGAATGTGGTTGATCAAAGGCCGGAAAGCAAGGTGGGTGGATGCAATAAAGATAAAATCGGATCAAAATTCTGATTTCCATCATTCAGATTGCAACCTGTATAATAAAGCAGATGTATAATAACATTTAGTTGTGCTTTCTTTAGAATTGTGTTTTGATGCTATCCATCCAAATTTTTTTCTCATGCCAAAATTTCTATACTTCATCAATACAAGATATTTAAGCCGTGATAGATTTTACTCTCACAAATTTCACATACAAAGCAGACAATTGATAAATTCAAAATTTGCTGAATAACTCTTGTGCTGACCTCCAAATGCAAAGTGGAGATACTATGGTTCGTCTTAACTATGACATCTACAGCTGTAATAAAAAAACAAAAACTATGTGAATCGGTGGTATATCACAACTAAATCTTTTCACTAACCAATATTACTTTAACACATTCATCGCTATGGGCAAATTGGATGCAAACTCCAAGAAAGATAAGAAGTAACTGTTCTCGCTCTAGACAATTTATAAATCAAAAAAGAAAGAGGTGAACCTGTTCTGTGGATATCTATTAATATGTTTAACTTAATAATTTGTTAGGCAAGTCAATTTCTAGTGCGCAGCGAAGATTCCTGAAGGACGAGATCTCGTCCGTAGCGATGAATGTATTAATACCAACAACTATTCTTTTTATATTGCCTTCAGTGGTGTAGTCATAAATTAAGCAGAACCCGAGCGCTCTGACTTGGGTTGTCTAGTTAGATTTAGTTCCCTTAAGCAAAGCAAATTTTAGGGCTTCCCTTCAAAACATATATACATATATTTTGTTTTAAGTTAATATCTATATAAGAAGTTTTTAAGTAAAAAATATTATGGAAAACTGAAATATATTTAAATGTGGGCAATTGTCTACTTTGCCTCTTTGATAATCCGCCCCTGGTTGTATCATTGAATTTGCGGGAGTTGAGGGCAGAAAGGTATGGATGATAGGGAGGATAAGCAGAAGATCACCTGGCAATCGATTAATTAATTTTATATTTTTAAAATGTATCATTGTTTTCATTCAGGCGCTTGAATTGTGAAATATTAAATTTCGACAATGAAACAATGTGCAAGTTAAAACTATATCCTTAATCCCTTCCCGTCACCTCTTGCCAGTGGGTTATTACTTTCATTAATTTGAAATATCATTCATATTTTCGAGAGTAAGGATAAGATGAAGATCGCGCTATTTAAGGAAGTATTTTACAATTGTGTTCTTATTTGAGTCGTTCAGAAACCAATGCGTCCAGGAAAAAAAATTTAGAAAATTCATGTTTTTTAATACTATAATTTTTTTTAATTTTTGGTTTATTAATTTGATTAGTGAAAGTAGGTAAAGTCTTCTAATGAATCAACAAGTAAATCCTCTAATAACTAAAAATGTTATTAATTCCATCAAAATTTACAAAAACCTGAAGATATAAAAAAATGGACTTATCCGCTTTGGCTTCTGAGCGACTCGTTTGTGTCTCGTAGAAAGGGAAGAAAACATTGCTCCTGTTTCTTCTACTCCACTGGTCACCTTACAAAAAGTAAAGGAAGAGTAAAAGGGAGAAACGAATGTTTAAAATTTTAGAAACTGCTTGAAAATGAAAATAACCTGGAAATGAAAACTATCTAAACGGATTTAAAAACACCGGGGGCGGGGTTATTAATGATTTTCCGCTCGACTCTTTTTCATGCTTGGAGGGGAGAGGAAGTGGACTTGTGTGGCTGCATTTTCGTCTGAAATTTTAGATTTGCAAAACGAAAATGGAAACAATTAATTAATGATAAATAAAAAAAAAATCAAATTCAATGAATTTTGTTTAAGAATGTTTTGTTAAGTTGTTTTTGAAGGTTTAAAGTTAAGCAGATTCTTTTCTACAGTAAACTCTCGCTACAATGATATCCGATGCAACGATAAATCCCTCTACAACAATAAGATTTTGTGGTCCCGGTGAATTTGCATAGAACATAATGTTAATCTCCCCTCAATATAACGATATTCCGTACAGCAATAAACTCCTGTACAACAATGTTTTTTTAAAAATCTCAACACCATTTTCTTCCTCTATAACAATATTTCTGTTTCCAAATATGATAATGATACAGATCCATCGCAGTCTTTATTGACATTGTGCATTAGACTCAATGCAACCCTTGTTAGTTGACTTAACAGTTAGAAAAATGAATAAGCAAACGAAAGTATTGGAGTTTCTCGATAAATAAGTTTCTCAGGTATGTGAACTATTTTATTGTATATCTGAATTTTCAAATTTTTGTATGCTTTAACAATCATTAACACTCCGGGATGCTTTTTTTGGCGAATGTATCTTGTATTGTGTCCACATTAAAACAACCAAAATTTAAGTTTATTAATCGTAATTATATCGCCCCTCGATATAACAATACATCCCTCTATAACAATATTTTTATTTGGTCCCCAAAGTATTGTTGTAATGAGGTATTACTGTATATTGTTGCTTACAGGTATTACAGATTTTTAATGAGGAAGGCACTGTGAACGTTTACGCAATCCCAAAGCTGTTCTGTGAGACCCACAATTTATGCGCAACCTGATTTAAAAATAATTAGCATTATATGGCTTGAAAACCAATATAAGAACCTGTCTTATTTTTGGAAAAAAACGGCATTATTTTTAAGCATTGTTACGTTTCTACTCTTCTAATAACTCAAAAGGAATGATTACGACTCCATTTCAAAAATCCTCAAAGCTGAATTAAAAATTTGGAAAGTATTTAAAAAAAAAAAAAAACGGAATTCGTGCTGTGTATCCGAGCCACAATCACCTCTGTAATTCATGTGTGCTGAAAGGTATTTCGTAATATGTTTATTAGGGATTATTTTTAAAAACCACTTCATGTATCCGCACTTCTGGTATTTGTACAAAATGGTCCAAATGTGACAGATTTCTTTGTAAATAACAACTGTACGACCATGAGAAAGTGGAGCCATAACGTCCACCCTGCCTCTTGCTCGGGTTAGAACCAGTACTGTTTTGGAATTTCTGGAGTGATGAGCAAACAGATGGTACCGCGAAGCGTGGAACAACGCACTGGGATCAAATTCCTTGTTGGGGGAAATGTCCTGTCATCTGAAATTCATTATTTCTATATATAATTATCTTATGTGGCGACAAAAAAAAAAAAAGACTCGAATTTCTTAATCGACGTTTAGCAACTTGGGTTTGTTTACATGGCGGGAAGTCTGAGACAACGATTTTTTTTTTGAGTTAAATAGTTTGAACAAAATAAGTTAAAGTCTTGCAGTTTCGATTAGGCAAATGAATGAATGTCTCTTTTGTTGCATATATGTGTTTTTCCAGAATAAGAAACTATAACAACTCTTCTGTACGCCAACAGATGGCATTGCTTAAACTCCGGTCTGAACTCTGAACTCATACCTCTACTTGAACTTCCTTGTAACTCTGCATAATTGTATTCTGTTTTCTGTTCCTTTTCGTGTGTATGTGCCGTGATGTGCTTCGCTTAATAAATTTCATTATCTCTCAAAAGGCAATGCTCTAGTTCCCACTCTGTGGTCAAAAATGGATTAAATAATATGCCTTTTATTTAGATGATTTGAATCTTCTATGCAGACGCACTTCGCATTCTACCGAGAAATGAGGTAAGTGAAATTGTTTCACTTACACTTTTTAATTAGAATATAATTAATTTTCCAACAGATTATGAGACTGAATCGCTGAAGTAGAATTGAATTGCGAAGTGATATAGAACGTTATAATATTCTTTAAGTTAGAAAACTATAATTTTTAAACAATGCTATCTCTCAAAGAAAACAATCCTCAAATTGTTAAGCTTAATGCTAACAACTATTCCGTATGGAAATTCAAAATGGAAATGATTCTAATTAAAGAGGATCTGTTTCATCTTATTGAAGACGACACGCCGTCTCAACCAGATGAGAAATATATAAAGAAAGATAGACAAGCTAGAGCAATTATAAATCTCTGTATTGAAGATTCACAAATTATTCATATTAAATATGAAACAACAGCGAAAGCAACATGGAATAAGCTTAAAGCTATTCATGAAAGAAGTAACTTATCTAGCAAACTATTTCTGCTAAGAAAACTATACGCAACAAAAATGTCAGAAGACGGTAACATGAACGAACACATCGCTCAAATGCTCGAATTAATTGACAAGCTTAAAGCCGTAGGTGAAGAAATTAAAGACGACCATATCACTGCACTTTTGTTAGTTTCGGTTCCTAAGTCCTACGATACTTTAATAACGGCTCTAGAAGCTAGGCCGGAAAATGAACTAACTCCAGAATTGATTAAAAACAAATTAACAGATGAATACAATCGTCGTAAGGAACAAGATTCAGATCGAAACTTGGCGCAAGCTTTCAAAACGAACGTCTCATTTAAAACCCGTAATCAAAATAAAAATGACAAATTCTGTACGTTCTGTAAAAAACCCGGTCATTCAAGGGATTTTTGCTATCACTTAAACAAAAATTATGGATCTAGAAAAAGATTTCCATTCAAAAAGGAAGTCAGACCGCAAAAACCAAACGAAAGTCAAGGTCAAAATCGTGATAGAACGTCAGTATGCATGCAGATACACGAAAAACAAAACATCCTTAACGAAACAAAAATAAAAGAAGAGCTCCAGAATAAAAATGATAAATCAACGCTCTCTTCAACAGTGTATAATGAAACAAACCCAACTACTTTTATAACTGACTCAGCACCCATCATAATCGAAAGTTCACTTTCAGACCCTAAACACACACTTCTCGCAAATACTGATACTAGAAGTAAAGCAAAAGTTTCCTTTTTCATCGACTCCGGCGCTAGTCAACACCTAATTAATGACAAGCGCTTATTCTCCTCTCTAGATGAAACTGCGGACTCAATAAAAATAATCGTTGCAGATGGGAAAATCATTTCATCACAAGGTATTGGGAAAATTTATTTTAAAACCATAACGAAAGACGGTATCCATGAGATATGTTTACAAAATGCGTATTATTTACCACAGTTAGAGTGTAATTTATTGTCAGTAAAAAGAATTACCGAAAAAGGTTTCACTGTGAACTTTAACAAAAACAAATGTGTCGTAATGAAAGATAAAACTGTATATTTAGAAGCAATTTCAAATAACAATAGTCTTTATGAAGTAATTATGCATGAAGATAAAGTTTCAAATCATAATTTTGCATATAACTGTAATAATCATAATTGCCTTTATTTATGGCACAAGCGTCTTGGACACCGCAATATAAACTCTATCAAGCAACTTGTAAAAGAAAATCTTGCTGACGGTATTCAGCTAGATAATTGTCAACACATAGGTGACTGTATTCATTGCATTAAAAATAAACTGTCAGAATTTCCTTATCCTAAAGAAGCAAAATATAGAGCTACACATCCACTTGATTTGGTACATAGCGACCTCTGTGGACCAATGCCGACACAAAGTGTAAGTGGGAAATGCTATATCCTTACCTTTGTAGATGATTACTCTCGATACTCCATGATATATCTTCTCTCAAAAAAGGATGAAGTTCTTTCTAAATTGAAGGAATACATTGCGATGACACGAAATAAATTTGGAAGGACGCTTAAAGTCCTTAGAAGTGACAACGGAGGAGAATATATTGGAAAAGAAATCGAAGATTTTCTGAAGGAACAAGGAATTGTTCACCAGCTGACTGTACCATATTCACCCCAACAGAATGGAGTCTCAGAACGGAAGAATCGAACTCTCATTGAGATGACAAGATGTCTCCTATCTGAAGCAAACCTACCTCAAAGATTTTGGGCTGAAGCAGCAATGACAGCAACATACTTACAAAACCGCCTCCCTACAAAACCAAAAAGAAAAACACCTTACGAACTCTGGACAAATCGTAAACCTAATTTATCCCATATTAGAGTCTTTGGATGCAAAGCTTATGCTTACATACAGAAGCAGAAACGCGGAAAGCTAGATAGTAAAGCAGTTGAGGGAATATTCTTAGGTTACGATTACAGATCTAAGGGTTACAGAATTTATTTAGGGGACAACAAAATTATGATAAGCAGAACTGTAAAATTTATTGAAAATCCTCTTCCATACGCTAAGAAAGAAGCAAAAGAACTTCAAAACCAAGACGAAACAACACAACAACTAGTTGAATTAGAACTGGAACACGAAGAAAATCGTTCAATGGAAGAAGGAGAAATAAATGAAAGAATCGAAGTAAATCCATGTGAAGATGATGAATATGAATTGAGTAATTCACAAATACAAACCAGTCAACACAGAAGATCAGAAAGAAAAACAAAAGGTATACCTCCCGAGAGATTCGCCTTTTTTGCAAATCCTGAACGAATTAAAGAACCAAAAAGCTGGAATGATGTCTTAAAGATGGAAAATCCTTATGAAAAACAAAAATGGATCGAATCGACAAAAGAAGAAATGAAATCTCTTCAAAAGAATGAAACCTGGAAATTAGTAACACCACCATCAGGAAAAAAGGTCATCGGTTGTAGATGGACATTCAAAGCCAAATATGACTCAAAAGGCAATATCGAAAGATATAAAGCCAGGCTAGTCGCACAAGGATTCTCTCAAAAATTCGGAACTGACTATGACGAAACCTTCGCACCAGTAGTCACATATACTACTATAAGAACTTTCTTAGCTGCAGCTGCGTACAAAAATTTAAACGTTACGCACGTCGATATTAAAACTGCTTTCTTACATGGAAATTTAGAAGATGAAGTCTACATGTCCCAACCAGAAGGCTACATTGAAGCAGGTCAAGAACAGAAGGTTTGTAAACTAAATAAGGCCATCTATGGTTTAAAACAAGCCGCAAGAGCTTGGCATCTTAAAATTGGAGAATCGCTTATTAAATACGGTTTTGAACAGAGTAAAGCGGATCCATGTTTATTTAAATTCGCAAACAACGGAAATCCAATGTACATTATTGTATATGTAGATGATTTGCTCATTGCTGGAAAAGAAGAAGATATAAGAAAAATTATAAAAGAATTAGAAGAAGAATACGAATTGAAAAATCTTGGTGAAGTAAATTACTACTTAGGAATAAATATTGAAAGAACTAAAGAAGGAAATTTCGCTTTGAACCAGAAGAACAAAATTGAAGAAATTGTTGAAAAATTTAACCTGAAAGAAGCAAAACCAACTAACATTCCCATGGACCCAAATTATTTGAAACATGGAGAAGATGATCTACTACCAAACAATACCCAGTATAGAAAAGCAGTAGGGGCTTTACTGTATATAGCAACAGTATCAAGACCTGATATTGCAGTAGCTGTCAACATCCTAAGCAGAAGAAATGAAAAACCCAGAGAGAGAGACTGGAATGCTGTGAAACGGATAATAAGATATCTGAAAACAACAGCTGAATTGAAATTGATTATCAACATGGATAAAGAACCAATCTTGACTGCTTTCTGCGATGCAGATTGGGCAAATGATAAATCAGACAGAAAATCAACCAGCGGGAGTGTATTCAAACTTGGAAATTGCACAATTCAATGGATGTCAAAACGGCAAAACTGTGTTGCACTCTCATCAACCGAAGCTGAATATGTTTCAGCAGCCAATACTGCACAAGTGGTCGTATGGCTGATAAACCTAACAAAAGACCTGGACTTACCACAATCTCTACCAGTTACAATTTATGAAGACAATCAGTCTTGCATTAAGCTGTCACAATCTGACAAGCATCATTCAAGAACGAAACATATAGATGTGAAATTTCATCACATACGACACCTCAGAGAGACTGGTATGATTGAGTTAGAATACTGCCAAAGCAAGGAGATGACGGCCGATATCCTGACGAAACCACTACCACGTCCTGCGTTTGAACATCATCGAACAAACTTGCAATTAAAAACTATTTCTTATTCACAAAACAAGTAGGGGTGTTGCATATATGTGTTTTTCCAGAATAAGAAACTATAACAACTCTTCTGTACGCCAACAGATGGCATTGCTTAAACTCCGGTCTGAACTCATACCTCTACTTGAACTTCCTTGTAACTCTGCATAATTGTATTCTGTTTTCTGTTCCTTTTCGTGTGTATGTGCCGTGATGTGCTTCGCTTAATAAATTTCATTATCTCTCAAAAGGCAATGCTCTAGTTCCCACTCTGTGGTCAAAAATGGATTAAATAATATGCCTTTTATTTAGATGATTTGAATCTTCTATGCAGACGCACTTCGCATTCTACCGAGAAATGAGGTAAGTGAAATTGTTTCACTTACACTTTTTAATTAGAATATAATTAATTTTCCAACATCTTTAATATGTCCTTTTTATTTAAAAGGTTGAGGAATGAGCTATTTCATCTTTTGGCTACTCACATTTTCTGAGTTTTAAAAAACTTAAGTGACTATCTAGAGAAGAATGTTGTATCTTTCTTGACTAACGGGTCTATTCTGGTACCCCCGGTTGGGGGGGGAGACGTCACTTTTCCCGTTGTTAACGTGCGGAAAAAGTGACGTCTCCCAACCCAACCGGGGGTACCAGAATAGACTCCTAAATTGTAATTGCAGTGAGTCTGTATACATGTGGAGAAGCTTTCTGTGCAACATAACTTACTTATAACTTAGTAAAACTTTAACTTAGTAAACTTAGGTTCTTATCAGTTTTAAAAAGCTATAAATACATAATTATTATGGTTTCAATTTTGAATAGTTAATATGAGCATGTTTCAAGCCACTTTTCTCTTTAAATGGTCCGTTTTTAGGTAAAAGATTGTAATGGGTTTCTGAGGTTTAACACATAAATAACTGCCCAGAGAGAAAAGTTAGATTTTTCTTGGCTAAATAATAATTGGAGTGAGTATGAATGCATATGGGGAAGCTTTTCTTAGCAACATTTCATAGAAAATAGGGCACGTTTAAAATTTTGGTAGAATGAAGTTAGGGCAAATAAAACTATTGAAGATATTGTCAATTGTGTATGGAAAGACGTTTCAAATGACTGATTTCTGATTGTTGTAAGTAGTTTTGATTTTTAAACATATTAGAATTATATATATTACCACTCAGATTTCTTTCTGACATTTACATATCCCTGTGCTACCAGAAGATTTTAATTTTAGTAGTTGTTGAAAAAATAATTTTAGGAGTTCATGCAACTCCAGATAATTTAAATTTACTTTCAGTAATTAATGTATATTTATAATTTCCTACTACTAGCAAAAATGCATACCTGTATGGTGAGCGAGCGAACCTAGCTGGGATCACACAGTGATCTCAAAAAAATCGCAAAGTGGTTCTTGGGGAGCAGGGGGTGCAATCCGCCCCCTAGTAGATTTCAATAATAGTATTGGGAAGAGTATCTATCACAGACCCGTGTGTTTGAGTTGTGTAAGTACTTCAGAGAGGGTTACCTGTTGCAAGGCATGCGGTTTGCAGACAACAACGCCGTCATCTAGACCGGGAGTGAAAAGGCCTCCAAACAAGTCTTTTTAAGAAGGCATCAGGATGTTTCCAAGACGTTGGAAAAAGTGTTCATGCAACTCCAGATAATTTAAATTTACTTTCAGTAATTAATGCATATTTATAATTTCCTAATACTAGCAAAAATGCATACCTGTATGGTGAGCGAGCGAACCTAGCTG
>BGPR01000130.1:409881-453242 GCA_013235015.1 Araneus ventricosus
ATTTCCTACTACTAGCAAAAATGCATACCTGTATGGTGAGCGAGCGAGTGAGATTTCAATAATAGTATTGGGAAGAGTATCTATCACAGACCCGTGTGTTGGAGTTGTGTAAGTGCTGCAGAGAGGGCTACCTGTTGCAAGGCATGCGGTTTGCAGACAACAACGCCGTCATCTAGACCGGGAGTGAAAAGGCCTCCAAACAAAAGTCTTTTTAAGAAGGCATCAGGATGTTTCCAAGACATTGGAAAAAGTGTGTTGGCAACGGAGGAGAGTACTTTGCAGGCTGACATGTGCAAGTACATGTTTGGCAATAATGGGTTTTTTTAAAAGCTGTCCCTGTCATATTTGAACCATCTTGTATTAGTACTGTGTATCCCTGTGTATGTATATGTTACGGCTAAAGCAAGAATGAAAGGTAAACCTATGTTTAACCGTTTAAAGTGGGGATTACCAAGGCTTTGCTGCTGAACCCCGAAGATTTCCCAACACGTCCACCTTGAACCGACTACGATTGGTTAGACCCAATTTTACGGGTATATTCTCGTACCCCGGTTGTGTTGGGAGCGTTTCGCCTTTCGACAGGGGGACGTTAATGGCCTTTTCTCGACCGAAAGAAGGGGTCTGATTCTCGTACCTCGGTCGTTTCGAACATCGCGCTTTACGCTAGGAAGTGACGTATTTCTGCTGCGCGCGCAGCAAATCAAGCGACCGTCATTGTTTCATGGTTTCAGATTCAGTTCGAGTTTTGAATCGCCAAAGGAACTATGGCGAAGCGTACATTTGCTTCCCAATTCGAAATTATGTTGGACTGTTTTGAAAAATATCCACAAATTTTAAGTGGGAAAGTTGATCGCATCATTTCAAAAGACACCAAGGGTAAGAGGTGGGGAGATTTAACTTCTGCTCTTATAAGATGCATTATAATGCATCTTTCTTGCTTTCATAAGTCCATTGTTAAGGGGGGGGGGGGTTAAACCATTTATCTTTTACAAAATATACATTTATAATAATATTATACATTTATAGAACGTAAATTGGAGTCTTTTCTCAATATATTGATGTAATTTTGCCAGTTTTCTAGAGAGAGGAAAAGTAGTAAACTTTTTTCCATGCCAATTATTTTAACATGAATAAATCTTATAAATTCATACTACAAACCATTTGTTTATTTTTCCAATTACATAAGAAAATAAAACACGAAAAAAGTTATTAAATTCAGCAAGTTTTCACAACATTAAAAAATTACATCTTTATAAAGGAACAAGAAAAATTCTTTTATTGTCAGATTTTGCAATTACTTTGTAAATATTTGACAAATTTCTTTGAATTAAAACCCAAATAAAAAAAATTGTAATGATATATACGGAAAGTCAGAGGAAATGATGATGAAATGATATATATGAGGAAAGTCATTCCACACTCAATGTTAAAAAAAATATTAAAATGTTACCCTAATTTAATTTAGTAATTTAATTTAATAAGAAAATATTAAGTAATTAATTCTTTAAATGTAATTGATCTTAGCTAATTATCAACTGTCATTATTGACTATCTTGATGGAGAAGTAAAAGATTTAACTACTTTTAAAGATTTAATTACTTTAGATTGTCGTATTAAATTATTAGATTAAATTACTTAAATTCGATAAAAGATTTAACTACTTTTTAAAAAATTTAAAGTAATTGATAAATTCTTCTTCAGATTGGTCAAATGGATTACATTTATACCGATAAACCCTTTCAAAACACAATTAACGTCTTAGCAGCCTCCATTTTAAACGAAAATTTGATAAGTTCTGATATCGAAACAACACTTCTCGCTAGCAAATAGCGTTTACGCCGGGTACAGAGCTGGTGAGAATCGGAGTCCTTTTTTCGACCGAGCGAGATCCCAACCGGTTGGAAAAACGGGTACGAGAATCGCACTTGTCGTTAACGGGCGGAAAAAGTGACGTCTCCCAACCCAACCGGGTACGAGAATAGAGCCGTTTAGCCGCAAAGCCTTGGTAATCCCCACTTTAACCGCTTAAACATAGGCTTACCTTTCATTCTTGCTTTAGCCGTAACATATACATACCTTATATCCTCAAAAATAAGACTTGGCCAAGAAATAGATCGTAGCAGGATTTTTCAGGATGCTTGAAATAAGCCCTGCCCCATTATAATCCAAGCTAATATGGTCGTCTAGACATATGTCGAATCATTAAATAATTACAATAACATATAATTAAATAATGCCCAAAACAAACATATTACTTAAAACAATACACTGATATTTAAAACAAGCAATTTGTAAGCATCTAAGAGTTTGAAGCGCCGATTTTGGTGTCGTCCTCGGTTCAAAATTAGTAGGCTCGTCTCTGAATAGTTTTCAAATTGGTTCAAAACTGGACGTTAATATAACTAAAATTGTAGAAAAATTATTATCCTTATTATAATTGTTTTCTTTTATTTCTGCTTGTTGGACAACAAATTAAAGCCAGCATATTTTACAACTAAAAAATTAGCTTTAAAAATTAAAAAACTCCCTTCCTTCTCAATTAAGTTTATCATTCTGAAAGTCATTGTTTCAAATAATTTCGGATTTTGATTTGGTAGTGTAGCATGCTCGTTTGTTGTCATTAGTTCTTCCGTAAACAAACGAGAGATTCCCCGAAAAATTGAGGATGCGATGTGTTCGTAAGAGGTTTTGGTTGTAAATTACGAAATTGAAGTTTTTGGTCTTTCCTTTTGGCGGTGGTTTGTTTTTTCTCATCCTTTCTAATTATTGTTGTTTGAGTAAACAGATAAGCTTATCTGTTTTCTGTGTTTCCTTTTTCAAAGTCAAGTGTATTCCGAGTTTTCCGTTGTGTCGACAGACTATGCATCCAATTTAGACCCCATGCAGCATCCAAGCATGGCTGATAAGTCGAACAGTGCCTACATGAGATGTGGAAAGACTGTAAATGAACTGGTTATGCGTCTAGGAACTCTCCAATATGAGGAGATTAACATTATCATTTCAAATGCCGATAAGTCAAAGAAGATGCCTCAGACCAACCCTTTTCGAGTCCAAGACTTTATTAAGAAATCGATCAACCGTCATCAGCTAATTGATAATATGAGATATACCCGTCTGGGTAAAATACAATTCACGACTAAAGACCCAATCTGTGCAGTTCAACTGTTGTCCTTAACAAAATTTATGGATATAGATGTCTCCACAGACTTAATTTGGGAGAACGTAAGTGCTCGTTTTTTGGTCGCAGATATACCCACTACAATCCCCTTAGAGGAACTTGCAAAGGAAATCCAAGATAAAAATGATTGTTTAGTTGTAGAATTGAGGCGCTTTGTGAAACTAAATTCCAGCAAAGTCATTTCCCCAGTCCTAATCGCCATTCTTGGTACTACGGTACCAGAAACTATAAAGCTCTGGTTTATCAGACAGCGCATCCAACCTTTTGCAGACAGGCCTCGACCGTGCAATAAATGCTTTGTGTATACACACGGAACACGCACATGCGATAAGAACAATATTTGCTTCTGTTGTGGAGGGGATCACATCGGCCCGTGCCAACAACCGCCAAAATGTGTCAACTGCAGCGGATCTCATAATGCGAAATCGCGATCGTGACCTGTTTACATACAGGAACAGAAGATCTTAGAATTAAAGTGTCATAACCACATAACCATAGGTGAAGCTAGGCGTATCTTTCAGCAGAAAAATGCTAAATACGCGGAATCCGTCAAAACATTGCCAGCTGTATCCAACATTGAAGAATCTATAAATGCAAAATTTGAAAATCTCCTAAAAACAGTAAATGACAGGTTCGAACAACAAATGCAACTATTTGCCGATATGCTTCAAAAATCGATGAACTGCATCTTGCAAAACTTTTTCAAAATCATCGAACAATCCGTTGACCCGAGTTCATCTCCAGCTCGAAAGAAGAAATTTTCGAGGAAACTTAATCAAATTTCTAACACTTTCACTACTTGGAATGCTCGGGGCTCCAGCGAAGTTGAGCAGACGCCTTTGTACTAATGCTTTGTGTTTTCTGTTTTTTTTTGTTTTGTTTTCCAGTCCTCAGGTTTGGCTGCTTTTGTTTTTTCCTCTTTTTACCCTTACTTGTTCAAAGTCTTGGTGTGCATTTTCAAATGCATTGTTTTTTCACCTTCTGTTGCCGCTGTAATTTTTTCTCTTTGTATTTTCAGATGTGCTAACAGCAGATTTTTTAATTGAATTTTTTCATGTCTTTCGTGCAGTGGAATTGTCGAAGTCTTAGTAATAAAAAGATCTGGCTTCACCAACCTCCTTTTTCTACTGCAAACTTTTGGATCTTCCAGGAAACCTTTTTTAAAGCAGACGATAATTTGTCTCACCCTAATAAAATTTTTTTTCGAACTCATCGAAGCAACAGACTTGGTGGCGGTTTACTCATTGGTATTCCCAAAAATATATCTCGAAGAGTGATTTATTCCATCGAAAATAATCCCAATCTGGAAGTCTTGGCTGTAGAAATCCAATCTAAAAATCTAAATTTCATCATCATAAACATTTATGCACCACATGGTTTCAACATTGCATCCATTAAACGTTTCCTCGACTCCCTTAGCGTTCCGCCTTTTATTTTTGGAGCTTTCCCCCCCCCCCCCCCCTTTTTTTGGGGGGGGGGAATTCTCAGTTATCGCTCAGCGAAAATTTTGTTGATTGGCTTAACAATTCAGACTTTTCCATGCTTAGCACCTCTACTCCAACTCATATTTCTAATCCTCATACTTCATCGATCATTGACCTTACTTTGTGCTCGGCTTCGATTTATAATGAAATTGATTGTTACGTTTTTGACTGTACTTTTGAAAGCGATCATATCCCCATCGTAATTTCCTGGTCAAAATTTCAGAACACAACCCGTTCTATTAAAACTATTAACTGGAAACCAATCATTAAAAAATCAATAGAAATTTTTAATATAACAAGCCAACCTAATATTGATTTGATAACAGATCAAATTTCTCGAACCATCAGTGCCTATACATCAAACAAAATTCTAGTTGATAAAGATTATCCACCTTGGTGGAATGCCGCTTGTCATAATTTTAGTCATCTGAAAAAACTTGCTTGGAATAAAGCCAGAAGAAGTATTGCGATTACAGAGTGGATTAAATATAAGAAATACAGAAGTAAGTTTAGATTTCATTTTAAAAAAGCCAAGGAAAATTACTGGGATAGCACCAGTAAAATTTCTCGAAACCCTCGTATGTTTTTTAAAATACTGAACAAATTATCAAGTCATACAAATCCTAATGTTAAAAATCACGAGATCATTTTTCATAACAGTAGATATGTAACCAACCCCATAAAGCAGAGCAACTTATTCGCCAATCATTTTTCAAGTTATTCTCATGAAGTACAACCTATTCCCTTGGATTATAGCACTGAAAATGAATTTTTGAATAGAAATATAGAATTTTGGGAGCTCAAAAGAGCAATTAGTAAGACAAAGAACTCCACTCCAGGTGCAGATAACATTCCATCAATCTGCTTCAAAAATCTTTGCATTCATCCCTTTTAAAAATTCTGGGTATGTTGCAACAACTTGATTTTTCTGTTCTTCCCAAAGTCTGGAAACACACTATCATTATCCCAGTTCCTAAACCCAATAAAGATAAAACTAAATTAACTTCATACAGACCAATAGCCCTTACTTCTGTCTTCTGTAAAATCTTCGAGTGTATTTTAACGCATCGTATAACCCATTTCCTCACTAGTCAGAAAAAGTTGAACCCAAACCAACATGGATTCCTCCCTTTTAGAGATAACCATACGGCAATTTATAAAATTTATTCAGCGATTTCCGAAGCCCGGAAAAACAAGAAATTTTTTGTTGCTGTCAGCCTGGATATCAAAGGTGCTTACGACTCTGTACATGTTGATGATCTCATTCTCAGATGCCTTCAATTAGGTATATCTGGTAAAGTTACTAAATGGATGCACCACTTCTTACAGGAACGGTCTTTCCAGATTAAATGGAGAAACTTTCTTTCAAATACAAAAACTAGTTTTAAAGGCTTACCACAAGGATCCGTGATTTCATCTATTCTTTATGTAATTTTTATGAATGACTTTTTCGAAACTCTGGATAATAATGTTGAATGTTCAATCTTTGCCGATGATATTTTTGTTTATTGCTCCCACCACTCTTTAACCTATATCCAAACTAAAATTCAGACTACTTTGGAACTTATTTATAAATGGTGCTGTTATTGGAAATTAACTATCTGCCCGGAAAAGAGCGCAATAATTGAATTATCAAACAAACAGGTCGCCTCCTTTCCGCGTATAACTTATACTGGTATTCCACTTCCATGGAGTGAATCGATCCAATACCTTGGAATCCAGTTTACAAAATATAATCAAAACGGACATATTCTCAGAAGTTTACGAAATAAAGCGCTTAAAAAAATTAATGGTCTTAAGATGCTTGGTTATAAAAGAAATGGTCCTAGAACCAATCATTTAATCACAATTACTAATAACAGTATCTTGAGCCTTTTTTTCTATAGTTCTCCAATCATTAACAAATTTTCAGAAACACATCTCAATTCCTGTAATGTCATACAAACTACATCCCTTAGAATAGCCCTCGGAGTTCCAATTTGGACTCCTAATATTGGGGTCTATTCTGGTACCCTCGGTTGGGTTGGGAGACGTCATTTTTTCCGTTGTTAACGGCCGGGAAAAGTGATGTCTCCCAACTCAATCGGGGGTACTAGAAAAGACCCCATTATCTTGCTAAAGCTAGCAGGGCAGGAAATACTGTCAAGAAAAATCAAGCGGTTAGCGATACAATTTTTTATTAAACAAATCGCGACTCAACCCTTTTCGACATTATTCCATACACCTGAGAGAATTAACTCACAACTGGTCGAAAAAGATGCAGAGTCTCTCAGAATCACCTTTCGCAACCTCAATTGCATTCCAGACCATATAATATCTCTTCCCATTTTCCCACACTCCAACCCAAACGTATGTGAAATTTTTCTTAAAGACTTTTATTTTCAAAACAAAGAACTTCTTTCTTCCATAATCTCCTCTGATTCCATTGAATGCATCCAAAGCTTTTTCCCAAATTTTATCATCGCCACTGACGGCTCTAAATCTCACTGTTACACCTCCATTGCGGGTTTTTCTTGTTTACAGAAATTTTGTTATCGTATTCACTCTCTAAATTCTGTTTTTACTGCTGAAGTCTTAGCGATATGCCAAGCATTGGATGAACTCGTTGTTCCGGAAAAAGATATTTTAATCCTTTCAGACAGTTATTCGGCACTGTCGTCTCTGAAAAACATATCTTTCCACTCCCCAAAAGTCATACAGCGTCTGGCTGCAAAAATCCATATCCGGAAACATCTTAATCAAAAAATTGCACTTTTGTGGGTTCCTGGTCATTCTGGGGTCTCTTGGAATGAAAAGGCAGATTCTATTGCAAAGCAAGTATCAGATTTTTCACCCTATATAAATTGGATTGCCTCAGAAGACATTCTTTCCCACCTTAAAAAGCAATCATTCCAAATAACTGAAGAAAACTACCATAAAAGTAAATGTCAATTATTGATTGGAAACATCCCGGACATTCTAACCATTTCTTAATAGACTGGTAACCGAGTACAAGATAGGTTAATTGCTCGCATTATTAGCAAAACTATTACAACCCCAGGTCTTCTTTATAGATTCAACCTCCATCCCGATCCTTTGTGCAGAGTATGCAACGAAATAAATGACGTTTCTCACATTCTACTAAAATGCCAAAAATATGCATCTGTTAGAGTTATACTCTGGAGAAAATTAAATATAGTTTCTGAAAACATCACTTATGATGTACTTTTGTCTCATGTTTTAGCCAACAAGAATCATCTTCTCATCTTTGTTCAAACTCTGAAGTACTTCGACATAGATTAGCTGCATCCATTTGGCGACTAGTGTTTCGGATCCATTGTTTTTCTCCCTTTCGGCGTTCTTTGATTTACTGCTAGGATTGATTTAATACTGTCAAGGACTGTTTTAACCTTTGCTATGGAACTACCTGCTCAGGTTTTTTTGGAACGATTTGCACTGCATCTAATTGGAAGTAGGGGATAATAGCCTTTGTTGCTTCAAATCCCGTAACACAAATTCAAGTTCAAGTTCAAATAATTTCTTTAGAACGACTTTGATGGTGTTTACTTATCTGTGTTTGATGGCTGTTCTGAGTTCTTCAACATTGTTGTATAATTTACCTCTCGCTTAACTTTATCAAACCAGAATACTTCTCAAATTCTCCATAGGATTAAAATCGGTACTTCTATGAGGCCAAATGAGTACTTAAACATGTATGGCTTCAAACCATGATTTTGTTGAACCTGAAGAGCGAAAGACTACATTTTCTTACATAAATAAATAGTCAATGAATGTTGAAAGTGAAGATTCAGGCTGTAAATTTTCTGCACGGACATCCTGGTGCGTGCGAGTCAGAGTCCGTGCGAATACTCATGAAAACAATTAGAAAAGTTTCTTCCGCAGCAAACGAATCCTGGACTCTACCATCGAAGAATTGTTTACAAAAATATTTTTTTCTTTCGCCGGATATCAATATAATAGTAACGAAACTCACGAGGGTCATTTAAGTTAACTCCTTTTTATCAGAAAAAAAAATAACGTTAATACTGTTTTTAACGAAAATTATAGTTATGCATAGGGTTTCCAAACCACTATTAGTAGCGCTCGTATTTTCCACCAAGGCTGTTTGACGACGTTCAACGAATGATTCTCAACTCTTTAAGCCACCATAACATCGCGAAAAACGTGTTTCAGTTACTAGTTTATGGTATGCAGTCATATAAATAACTATTGATTTTTACATTCCAGGTTTATCGAGTTGTGAATATAAATATCAAAATCACTTTATAAACAAATAAAATAAATAAAAAAGGAGAAAATAGTTAAGTTTTTTTTCCCGTTTCGCGCATGGGCTGCTTTTGAATATGAGCCTTTTCTCCTCTGGTAAGCAATATTCCATGGTGTTCCATAGAGAACGTATTCGATCAGTGGAATCCCACAGGTGGGAAAAGTACAGGGTGATTATAATTAAAGTTTCAAAACGCTATAAAAAAAGAAACACTGATCAGAATGACGTCAAATTTGAACGGAATGTTATTGAAGACGGGGGAAAACGTATAGCATAAGAAAAAAAAGTTCCAAATTTTAGCAACAGATGGCGTTGTAAGCGTCAGAATATGCAAATTAAAATACCTGTCATTTCCCTACAGCCTGGCTGTCCCGATCACCTGATCTTAATCCGTGTGACTTCTGGCTGTGGGGCTATCTGAAAGATGTTGTGTTCAGTACTCCGATTGCACACTTAGCTGAATTGAAGGCACACATTGTGCAACACATTCTGAACGTGACCCCGGAGACACTGCGATCAGTTGTGGAACATGCTGTTTCTCGATTTCAACTTGTTGCAGAAAACGGTGGACAGCATATTGAACATGTTTTGCACCAGTCTCGCGAAATTTAAAAACCAATTTGATGGTTGCTTTTTATGCGGTTTTTGGCCTCAGGACAATTAAAAACCGATTTTTCCCATCCCTTGTGATATGACCTTGCCGTGGTGGATGGGCTTACGTAACTAACGGTATCACACATGTACAGTTATGCACACTGAACAGTATAGTCGGTTCAACGTGTAACTTACACCTTAGCCGTTATTTTACGATTCATTTGTCATTTGTAGTCGAACCCTTTTAAATTAGGATGCGTACAGCGCCATCTGTTGCTAAAATTTGGAATTATTTTTTTTTATGCCATACGCTTTCCCCCTTCTTCAATAATATTCCGTTCAAATTTGACGTCATGGTTCCTTTTTTATAGCGTTTTGAAACTTTAATTATAATCATCCTGTATGTTAACTTCTTTTCCAGATATTTTTCTGATACTGTCCAGATGTGAAGGGGGACATCGGCGGTCAAAAGACCCGATGTTGTAGGTGATGCGCAAGGTGTGTGAGAGGGAATTCTATGATTGTTCCAAATGTTTCGAGAAATGGTTGCTGGATTTGGAATTCCTCGGTTTGATTCTTGGAGATACTCTGACCAGACGTATGTCCAGCTAGCACTCAGCCGCGAAATATTCTGTACTTAATCTCTAAGTATAATTAACGCATATTTGGAGTATGTATTTAATAATCCAAACAAGACACTGATATTTAAAACAAGCAATTTGTAAGCATCGAATCGTTTGAAGAGTCAGCTCTGGTGTCGTCCTTGTCATCTGACCATGGTTCGAAACTATTAGGCTCGTCCGAAAATAGCTCTCAAAAATGCTTCAAAACTGGACGTTAATATAACAAAGCTAGAAAATTAATTATCCTTATTATAATTATATATATTCTAAAACCAGTATATATTACAACGAAAAAAATAGCTAAAACAGTTTAAGAGTGTAAATAAATATTTGCTAGATCATTGTAGCTGAGCGTACTCAATATTTGCCACGCTATATGTATTACAAATCACAACTCTCTTCTGTCTGTTTTATGATTTAGTGATTAAAACTATTAATTAGTAACATGTAATATTTGGTTAAAAATGCTGTTTAATTGAGCCAAACTTGAGTTTTTGGATACAAAAAAAAAGTAGATATTTATCAAATTTTAGATGAAATCCGCCATGTTAACTCGATATTTGATACAAGCACCCAGTAAGATAGATGAAATTCGACATATTACTGAGTTACTTTCTTCTGTAGAGCATTCAGGGAAGACAGCGTCCCTGTACCTCGCTAATATGAATTTATTTTGCAGTTGTTCAAGAAATTATTCAGAATGGATTTAGATCTGTTTGATTTTTCTTCTCTGGCATTTAAACTCAGTGGAGATTTATTAAAAACAAGGATCTTACCTTGTTCAATACTGAATAATTTTCAAACACCAATTTTACAACGCTACAAATGTATCAACTTATTTCTCTACATGTGATAGAGCATGATAGCAAAATTAGATTCAAATGCAATTCAAATTTTTGATGTAAAAATAAAAAGATTGCTTTTAATATGTCGCCTAACTTGGCCTATTCCTTTAGAAATAAAATGAAAAAACTTTAAAAATAGATGTTATATTTTGGGAGATAATTAGTGAATGAACTTCATTTCTTAATTGCTTAAATTTCTCAAGTTCTGTTTTCTACAATTGGTAATTTTTCGAGTAGCCTTAATTATTCGACCATGACTGTATAGTAAAATTGTTTCGTAATTGTTAAGACGAATTAATAACTTTTTTACTAATGCCAAAATATAATAAATTTTACGCTTCACTCACTTTAAGTTCATAATGAAGCAAAAGGCAAATTTAATTTTTTTTTTACCTTTAATCAATTAACTAAATTTTTAATTTTAAATCTGTTTGCTTGGTACTGTGGAAAAAGCTCCAGAAAGGCCATAGATCATACGCTTATTGCATAACTGTTAAAACAATTGTTTCTCTAAAGATGTTTGATTATATTGTGTCATAGCGAGGTCATCATTGAGATAACTGTAGTAAACATTTGATAAATTTTTTCCGATAACAAATATGACAAACAGATAATATATATAAAAAAAGGAGTAAACAGGATAATTAATTTCGGTTTCAGGTTTCAGCATTAATTGTCCTCTTAATAACAAGACACTTGTATCTTCTTCGTGCTTTCGACCTTACATGTGAGTGCGCATGCGTGTGCTTCGTCCGTTTTGAGGAAGAGATAGCAAGAGATAGCGAAAGTGATATAAACTTGTTATTGCTTCTTATTCCGAAACTTTGTGTATTCTGGAGAAGTGACTGCGAGTGAGCGGTTGGTATCTCGAAGCAAAGCCCACGAGTACAGTTTCTTGAAGCACATTTTTTTGAAGCGAAGTTTGCAATGGAAAACGACGAAGTGAAAATTAAAGAAGATTACTTGAAAAATTTGGATCCAAAAAAATTCCAAGAATTCAAGCTAGAAGGCCTGAAAGCAGAAAAATCGGAGAACAACTATGATTTTTGGTTCAAATGTCTCCACGAATTTTTTTCATCTGGTAAGTAGAATTTTATGTCAAGACTAATGATTTTTTAATACAATATTTATGCCTTCCCACAGTAACTTTTATTTGAAAAATGCAAAAATGTCGGAGATGTAAAATTATTTATTATTTTTGAAAACTAATTATATATATATATATATTTTAGTGTCGAAGATAAACTTAAATATTTTTGTAAGTTAAAAAATATGTTTGAAAGCCAATAACCAATGAAATATTCATACATTATACTAAACATATACTATAGTAAACCCTTGCTAAACGCTGGGATACCTCATTAATATATTGCTCGCGCGGCAAAATCGCATTCCACAAAGTTAACTTTCTATGGAAAAAATGAGTTAGGTGTAGCTCAAATTAAAAAAGCATGTATAATTTAATCACACCTAAATATTGTTGTAATTAAAAGGGGAGAATGAAACAATGTTAATTGGAAGGATTTTTGTACTGTTTAATACGTAAGTACTATATATACATGTTGTAATTATTTATTTAAAAAAAAGTTATTTTCGCTTGCGTCAGTGGCGGACACAACTCTTTAAAAGTTTCTGCGGTAAGGAGCGCAGAGTTTTTCAATGGTTAGCATAAAGTGTCCTCTTCAAGGTTGGCCTTGGAGTGTTCGAGGGAAAGAGAAAAACAGGGCTCACTTAAACTCAATTTGCACATTCTGGTAATGAATCAAGGGCCCCTGTCCCGCCTATCCCCCCCTAGTTACGCCGCTAAACTTAGCCGAGAGTAGATAGCATTCTGACGTGGGGCCCGGTTGGGAGCAGTTGTTCCAATCGACTGAAATCGGGCCTTATTCCTCTTCCTCTTTTTTCATCTGGGTCAATCTCCATTTCAAAATCAGGCAGTTCCTGTGCCTCTCTTTTTTTAACAATTTTTTGTAAAAAATTTCTTCTAAGTTAAAGGCGCGTTATCTGATTCACTATCGCTGCTGGTGTTATAAAACTACCCAGTTCTTCATTCGTCATTCCTAAAGTGACCAACCTTTAACCTCCAACAAAAGGAGGCCACAGATAAATTGAAGCTAAAACATATCATAAATAAAAGAAATATTTAATTCATTGCAACAGTAATGCAGAATGCACTATAACATAATAAATGCATAATAAAAACATTTGTAACATCATTTATTGTACACTTTTCGAGGAAGAACAGAACTTGCAAAAGGAGGACTTACCTTATCATTCATCGATCGTCATTCTTGATTGATTCTTCCTTCGACCTCTTCCTCCCCAGGGTCGGATTATCAAATAGTCAAAGTAGGCAACTTCCTAGGGACCCCGTAACTTTGAAGCCACATTGCCTACCTCGTGAGTTTTTGTATTATTTTCAAGGTAATTTAATTTAACGATTTCATTTAATTTTCAAGGGCCACGTACTCGAACTCTTTCAAATTGAAATCAAGTATCGCTTAGATTTCAGGACATTCTTCTTATGGTTTTTTCATGGTTTCAAATTCGCTTGCAGATCAGTGCGGGCCAGTTTTTTTGCAGTTGGCTGTCTGAATCAACAATTTTATCAAACTTTGTATTGGAGTATTTAGATTAAAAAGAAGTTCTGTAATTTTTTTACCACTTTTTTAAAACTGCTTCTGAATTTAAATTTTAAATTTTTATTTTCGAGGCACTGAAATCAACTGAAGGTGAAATATTTTGCTTTTTCAGTTTGTCTGAATATCTGTGACTTAAAAGCTGCTTGTATAGAAATTAAATGAAAATCAATAAAAAATATTTGATTTTGGAAGTTAGGGAGGGAAAAAGGGCCCCTCAAAGCTTTTATTACCTATGAGCCCCTACAGGGTTTAATGCGACTCTGTTCCTCTATATTTGAAAATTCTTCGCCGCCAATTTCTTTTACAATTTATATATTTTCTTGGCTTAATTTTCATTATGACAACGCGGCCGGCCAACGCTGCGTATGAATGAGATTAGACAAAATAATAGAAAAAATTAAGCTAACGCGTATGTGCAGAATCGCGTTCGGTAAATCCGCTCTCTGCAAAGGTTTACTGTAAACAAATTAGAGACAATCCGTTTTGTTACTTTGTTTCTTCGATCCTTTTTGTGAACCTTTTTATTTTTTCGAACATGAAGTATATATGCAAAGATAAACTTTTGTAAATTTCAAAAAATTCAATTTTGAGATTTTGACGAATCTTCCTTGAAGGCATTCCTGAGATCGAAAAACATATTATAATTATATTCGCATATCTGTCCGTATGTATGCATGTGAACACGATAGCTCATAAAATGGAAGGAACTTCACGAGTGAAATTCGACTTTAGTCAAAAGTTGCAGATCTCCATAAAATTCTGGAAAAATGAATCAACAGGAAGACTGCATCTCTCTGTTCATGGGTATACATATAATAACTCAAAAACGTACGAGACAAATGAAACAAACTTGATATGCAGTCTTTCCGTCAAAACTGCACATTTGTATCAAATTTTGGATCATATCTATCGTAAGCTAATCTGTCTGTCTATCCGCGTGAATTAGAAACGGTTAACTCAAAAACGCACGAGACAAATGAAACAAACTTGATATGTAGTCTTTCCGTCAAAACTGCACATTTGTATCAAATTTTGGATCATATCCATCATAAGCTAATCTGTCTGTCTATCCGTGTGAATTAGAAACGGTTAACTCAAAAGCGCAACGAGTTAGATAAGTAAAGTTTGGATCTTCTAACCGATAGTATATATTTGTTTTAAATTTTGGATCAAATAACAAAACTGGAAATGGTACTTTTCCAAAATGTATACTTGATTCTCTTCACTATAAGCAGTGACGTAGTTAAGGGGGCAGAGGGGACGGTCGCTTCGAAATGGGCAGCAAAATAAGACATTTAGGAAAATAACTTTATAATTGAGAAGAGCAGCAACACTAGCCCAATTATTGCGTACATAAAAAACTAACTGATGCAATTAATTCGTATTTTTCGCCTTTTGTCGGTATATTGCCTATACTTGTAAAAAAGACGGCGTCAAAAGACGAATGACATTAAAATTCATGAAATGATTTTTTTTGCTGCAATTTATTATTTTTATTTTAAGGTTTATGTGCCATGTGTAACTTGAAAAAGGAGAGCCGCATGTTGCAAGTTCGCCCCGGGAGCAGCTACGCCGCTGACTATAAGGCGAAGCTAAAGTCAAAAAGCGCCATTTTGTGGAAATGTACAAGAAAGTTTAGGGGAGACCACTACCGATTTTTTGCACTTATATCAATTATTGAAGGTTATTTCGAAGAAATAAGTTGGCATTCTAACAGCAGTCGTGTTGGAATTGCTTATACGCGCTTTATAATACAAGTCAGTAATATTAAAGAAATTTATAGATTTCTCAAACAAACTTTGGTAATTTTTTCAATACATAGAAGAGAAAACAAAATTGTTTCAGAAAAAAAAACTCAGTATTTCAATCACGACAATGCATCGAGAAAATTCATTTGATGTAATAAAGATAAATAAAAACACTTTACTTAGCGTACTAAAAAGTGTCAAATAAATTTTTTTTATCAAAAATATGGGCGTAAAACAAAATCGTAAAAGCAAGAGTCGATGATAGAAACACTGTAAACAAATTGGAATTTTAATCACACTTATAATATATTTTAATTTTAACAAGATTTCATAACTATCTTTCTTATGAATTAATTATTGTGGCTTTATTTCTTTATATTATTATTATTATTAATGTTTAATGTTTTTACGATTTTGTTTTTACTTTCATGTTTTTTGTTAAAAATAAAAAAATTCCACTTCTTAGCACATTACGACTTCAGTTATGACAAAATATTGGACAGATTAATTAGAAAAGCAAAGGACTTATAACCAAATAATCATAATTCTTCACGAAATCTGTACTTTGTGTGATAACTGACAACTTTGGAGGAGAGAATAAAGAAATGAAATCTGTTAATAAAAATAAGACTTCTTAGGCCTTTCAATACAATGGATTTGGTTTAAAATAGCGCTTAGAAGTGTAAGGTAATGGTATCGATAATTATCAACAATATCCAATCAATAATCCTATTTTAACGAAATGGCATGAAAATAGTTTAATTTTAAATGTATCTCTAAATTTTCAGTTTTATTCACTATTCATTCAGAATAAAACTAATTACTTGTAATAGTCATGAAATCATTTACTTCTATATTTTATGTATTGAATTTACAGATATGAAAATAACTTTATCTTTTGTAGTAGCTAAAAAACTATTTTCTATTTGATCCAGTGTTTAGAATTTATAGTTATATGAGAGGTTAATGTTAAAGGAACTATATGTATATTCATAAAGGATGACATTCATTGATATCTAGGGGCGGCTTGTGTATAGGGACTGCGGGACGGCAGCACCCCCAACTTTTTTCAGTGCATGAATTAAATTACTTATTTATTTAGTTTTGTTTTTAATATACAAATCTATCAATAAAATTAACTTTTAACGCTTTCAGCTGCGCCGAAAAGCTGAATAAAATCAAGGTTACTTCAGAGAATTTTCCCTAGCCACTGTCTTCTCAGAAAGCTTTTCCCTCTTCGAGAACTAGAAAGTCCTTTTGTTACAATTCCGACTTCTTGAGCATGCGCAGTTACTTCGCAATCCCGGCCTTTCTTTTTTTTCCAGTGAGCATTTAACCTGGCTGGGAACTGTTTCGGAGTAGAACCGGCGAGATAGGGAATAACGATTTCCTATCCCGAGATATAGGGAATCGTTTTAAACATTTTTTTTCACTGCGGAAGAATGTTTCACGAAATAAAATTTGAAAATACATAAATAACTTTTAAAGTGAATCATAAAGCAAAATGAAATAATAAGTAACGATAAATTTAAAAAATTAGTTTAAAAATTATTGTAGATAAATTTGAATGCTTTTTTCCGTTGCATATGAACGTTATAATTCTGAAACCGAAACAGCTAGAGGAATGAAATGTGGGATAAGATCTCAAGACCAAATTTGTGATTCTAGTAAATTTTAGGCGAAACCCTCAAAAGAAATTCTGCTTGTTTGTCTGTTTGTTAGCGTTTTCATGTCATTTGATGGTCATACCAATTTTATGGAAAACGTTATTGTTCATTTCGCTCGAAATAAAACCAGAATAGCCATTTCAAGTAGTTTTTGGTGCCCGTATGTACTTATTTCAACTAACAGCTTTCAATGAATTTTTTTCACGTTCAGTCTATTCTCCCAATCCTTATAAATGAGAAGAAGAGACTCAGCAAAAATAACTGTGACAAATCAATTAAGAAATTCTTAATTATTGTGTTAGTTAAAAAATTAGTAATTTCTAAATTAAAATTTCTTTATAGAAATAATTTGAAGTCAAAAATCTAATAATATTTTTTTATTAACTGAGTATTAAACTATTGAAAATGAATTAAAAAGATCCTAATTTAACTCATGCAGAAATCATTAGTATGTAGTGCAGAACTTTACATTACAGCACCCCCACGGTGTTTTAGCACGAGCCGCCACTGTTGATATCAATAGAGTATTTGTAATCTAAACTGATTGGGAAAAAAAGTAAAAAACATGTATGTTCTCTTTTCTTCGAAATCAATCTCGTAATTACCAAAAACCGTTATTCTTACAGTAATGGATTTTTTTGTGCTAAATGGACGTGAAAAGAAATGGAACTCGTGTGTCAGAAAAATGTCATTCAATCAAGTAAATAAAAAAACCCCTCTTCTAATCAGAAAAAAATAACTCAAAGATATTTATGAATCAATATCTCTTGCCTTCTTTGAATGAAACGATATTTGTATGAAACAGATATTTTGAGTCAAATGGGAGATGAAATCGATTATAGTTATTTGCACATAAAAGTTGAAAAAAGGATTCGATTTATTACATTCTGTTTTGATTATAAACAGAACGCATGCGCTTTTTACTTCTCCCCGTTAATAACATCAATTACCAATGAAACTCCAAAGGCAATCTTTTATGGTAATCTTCTATTTTTTCCATCAAAATTATTTTTTCTTAATAAATCTGTTTTTTAAATAACTACTGGACAATAATTTATTCAAAGAACGAGTTTTACTTTTGCATTTAAAGAAAAAGGTCCTGCGATTGTTTAAATATTCAGACTACTGAAGCAACTGTTTTTATACGCATTTTGCAGAAAAGAATTCATCAATTGTGAAAAATTTCCATTTGAATCGTTTGTGACAAAGAAATATAATCAAAATAGGATTAATTTCTAACAACTAATCTCTAAGTTTAATTTCTTTTTAAGCTCTAATGTAAAATTGTGTTTATGGAAATTAAAAGTTTAAATTCCAGTATTTGAAAAATTGTTCCTTATTTCATATCTGAGAAAAGTTCCATTTTATCGCATTTCAAAGTGCTTTGATGTTGTGCTATTCATAAATTATGCGGAAACACTAAAGGCTAAAAATTGTTGGTATTTATCGTTTTACATTCATAAAAATGTGGAATTAACCATCATCGCCGAAATTTTTTTTAGAAAGATGATTCAGTACATGCCCTTGCGATACATGACGCGCAAATATAATTGTGGAATCAACTGCTTATCTTGATGAAGGAAAAGAACTTAAAGTCGCAATAAAGCATAAAACAACGGTCAATTGCATGCTAAATGACATGCGCAGTTACTTCGGTCACATGGCTGTGAATTCTTTCCATTCTGTTTGTCGATGCGACAACCTGGCACATTAAAGGGTCAAGGGCTTGTTCTCGGATAAATAACTAAACATTTCAAGCGAATCTTTCTATGTACTGGTATTGGGTTAAAATGTTATGTATATATCAATACGTGTTTTTACTTTTCAAAGTCAGTTTGATTTTTTCATGCCAAGTACGACATGAAGACAGTGTTTTGAAGGTGGCTTTGAAATATTGGTTTGTACTATTCAATATAATCGCAGCATTGTATCTGTTCTTGACAACAGTGATTTTCGACTTTTCCCTAATTATGACTGTTGCGAATGCTATGATGGCTATCATATTAATTACTTACCGATCATTGCTGTGCGTACGATTATACAACTTAAAGAAGATAATAGCGCAACTTAGTGCTATAGAAATGGAAAACAAAAGAACAAACATTTTGTTATGGAATTATCTAGTTATTAGCACATTGATGCAAGCCATCATACTTTTTTACAGTGTTTTCGTAACTTCAGGTGGACCCAGATTTAACATTTTCGCAACAGATCTGACCAGTGTATATGCAATGTTAAGAACAATACATTTTGTATTCATAGTTATTTTATACTTGTTACCTATGAGTACATTTTCAGTATTTTATGTCACTGTTTGCATTCAGATAAGATCAGAGTTGCTGCTCTTTCAGAAGGAATTCTCTTCAAAGACAAGAACGAAATACGAAGAACTGCTAGAAATGTACTGTGGTATAAAATCCAAAGTCGAAGCCATTGATGACGAAGTCTCTTTTCTCATGTTTCTAACCACTCTTTATAATTCTGTGGTTATGTATTATCTTTTATATCATATCCTCAATCTAAATTTGGATACTTTTGACAGCACAGTCATTCTGTTCATCTTTGCCAGCACGTTTCTTTCTTTTGTTGTCACAACCGCAGCAGCCTCTTCGATGAGTGAGGCATCGATGAACATTGCAGCTGCTGCTAGAAGCTTAACTGCCCCAACCGTATCTTCTGCTCTCACTCTGCAAAGATTCTTGCTTTATTTGGAGAAAGATATTTGTTTTTCTGTTTGGAAAATAACACCCATTAGAAGAAGTTTCATCACAGGAACAATAGGAGCTATTCTCACATATGTTGCGCTATTCAACAGCTTCAAAATTTAATTTGATTTTTCTAACCACTCTTCATAATTCTGTTGTCATGTATTATCTTTTGTATTATATCCTCAATCTAAATTTGCATACTTTTGGCAACACTGTGATGCAGTGCGTCTTTGCGAGCACGTTGCTTTGTTCTGCTGCTACAACCGCAGCAGCCTGTTCGATGAATGAGGCATCGATGAATATTGCAGCTGCTGCTAGAAGCTTAAGTGATTTGTCATTATCTTCAGTTCTTTCTTTGCAAAGCTTTCCATTTTATCTGGAGAAAGATATTTGTTTCTCTGTTTGAAAAATAACACTCATCAGAAACAGTTTCATCACTGGAACTATCGGAGCAATTATCACATGTGTTGCGTTATTCAACAGCTGCAATATCTAATTTGATTCTTCTAAGCACTCTTAATAATTCTGTATGTATTACTTTTTTATATCATACCCCCAGTTTAAATTTGTGTACTTTTGACAGCACAGTGATGCCGTGAGTCTTTGTCAGCACTTTTCTTTATTTTGTTGTCGCAACCGCAGTAGCCTCTTCGGTGAGTGATGCATCGATGAACATTGCAACTGCTGTTAGAACATTAACTGCGCAACAATATCTTCAGCTCTCACTTTGTAAAGATTTCCTGTTTTATTTGGAGAAAGAAATCTGTTTGGAAAATAACACCCATTGGAAGAAGTTTCATCAAAAGAACAATAAGAATTATTCTCACATATGTTGCGTTATTCAACAGCTTCAATGTCTAACTCGATTTTTCTAACCACTCTATAAATCTGTGGTCATATCATATACTCAATCTAATTTTGGATACTTTTGACAGCACACTGACGGCGTGCATCTTTGCGCACACGTTCCCTTTGTTTGCTATCACAGTCGCTGTAGCCTCTTTGGTGTGTGAGGCATCGATGAACATTGCTGCAGCTGTTAGAAGCTTAGCTGTTCCAGCATTATCTTCAGCTTTCCTTTTGCAAAGATATCCGTTTCTCTTTTTGGAAAATAACACCCATTAGAAGACGTTCTATCATTGGAATTGTAGAGTTATTTTCACATAAGTTGGATTATGATATGCTTCAAGGTCTGACTTAATTTTTGCTTTTTCCGCTAAGAAGTATACATACGGAAAGTTAAAAATTCCAACCTCGAGCTTTTGATGAAAATCTACGTTTTAGACTTTCCTGGACTATAAGATGCATTATTAGCTAGTAACAGGAGATAATTCTGGCAGAGTCGAAATCCCGTCATACAATAGAATCATAATTCTTGGAAAGAAAGTTAACTATTTTGTATTGTCTAATTCTCCATATTTAAACCGGATTTGAAAATAAAGCTTGACATATTTCAAAAACACAAGAATTCATTTTAACATGAAGTCAACAAGTAAACACGGACATTAAACGCACCACGAATGTACGAGTTTTCTGGTTTGTTTACTTGCATTAAAAACCTTGACTTTATCTGCTTGTATGTTGGACTTCCACTTTGAAGATCCATCGACTTAGCATTACACCGGAAACACGTAGTACAGGCATGTAAACAAACTAGAAAACTTGTCCATATGAATACAGACGAAGAACAGTTGTGAGAAAACAAAATTCTGGAAGAACACAAAATACTTAAATGCAGACGATTAACAATTTCAGTCTGTAAAACATTTCTTTTGCCATGATACTCTTTGTAACCCTATGCCATTTGAATCTATACTGAAAATGTGTGTGCGCGCTTCTTTTCTAATAAAATTGATTTACTAAATCCGCAGTTTAATCTTTGACTGTCATTTCAATTTGTCATAATTTATTTTTCATGATTTAGTGATTAAAACTATTAATTAGTTACATGTAATATTTGGTTAAAAATACTGTTTAGTTGAACCCAAAGCGTGTGGATTTAGATGCAGATTTATATAAAAAAATAGATATCTATCAAATTTTAGATGAATCCGCCATGTTTACTCGATATCTGAAACAAGCAACCAGTCAAATAGATGAAATTCGACATATGATTTTATTACTAGAGTTATAGATCTGTATCGAATTCAAAAGTTATTTCACCAAATCCATTATGGAGTTCGCTGTCTGTCGGGCGATCTATTATTACGTATCTGAAAGCGATAAATCAAGAACGAAACAACTTAGAGCGATGCATTTCAGTATCTGTTATTTACACAAAAAGTATAGATCTGTGACAAATTTCGGACCCAATAAGTCAACGTTAAGAGCTCCAAAGTGCATATGCCATTGCCTTTATTATGCGACGAAGCTAAGCCTAAAACGCCGTATTGTGTAAGTATACCAGACGTCCAGGGGTTAATGCACACATTTATTCATTGATATTTCAGTACTATCTGCTCAAATCTTGAATTTTGTAGTCGTATTTGGGATCTTTCCTATGAAAATAAAATCAAAATTCTAGAGAACTAGAAACCAAATTCATGCGTTATTTATCTTAAAAAAATAACGATTTTTCTTCTCAGGACATCTCTTTAACTTATCTACGTAATATTTATGACATCCTTAACACTTTCACGCCGGCACTACAACTCATGTTTCTCTCCCATGGCGGCTTCTCTAAGAGCGCTTTGCTTTATCAATGGCGCCAAACTAAAATGAAATTTTACCGCAATGATAACCATTGCTGCTCTTTATTTTCTTATCAGTATTGCTGCCATGTTTTGGCCAGCATTTGTTCGAAATGCTTTAAAAATGCATAGAAATAAATAAACAGTTATGTTTTTAACATGGAATTGTTATATTTATTGTATCTAATTTATAATATTGAGTTGAAATAAAATGAATCCTACCTTTTCAGTTAATATACGTTAAATTTCCATTATTTGAATTTTAAACTATATGGAAATTTTTTCTGGTTACTAAATGAACTAAATTGTTGGTGGTACGCACCGCCTGATGAAACATTCAAGTGCGAGCCACCTGTGGTGCGCGCCGCCTGATGGGACATCTGAGTGCGAGCCACCGGTGGTGTGCGCCGGCGTGAACGTATTAATTTGAAATCCCGACGAGATATGCCTTGTGTGATGTTTTTTCATGAAGTCATCAATCATATTAATACTGATTGTGGTGACATACAAATTCGTATTCATTTTGCTGTACCAGCCAGAACTTTTAGAAACAACCGCGTATATTTGAGAATGTGTTTGTCAAATCCAATTATACGGATAATTTTCTTTCATATAAATTCTATAAAATTTTTAACAATTTTTTTGATAAACTTGATATTTTTAATCTGCCTTTTAATAGAGAAATAGAATGGAGTTTTTAAGATTAAATGTTTACAACTTTTAAATTCCCAAGAAGTTTTTCAATGTTTTTAAGATTCAGTGCTTACAACTTTCAAATTCTTAATCTGTCTTTTGATCTTTTTATTTTTTACAGATTTTATTATGTAACTGGATCTTTTTGTGCTACGTGTATTTTCTTTAAATGAATGAATACTTTGGTACCTTAAGTGATACTCGCAGTTAAGTACCTCGCAGATGGTTTAATGCGAATTGATACTAATTTTTAGGTAATTGCTCCGGGACCCGGATGTTAGAAATTGGAAGTGGCCCCACTGTTCACAACATCGCCACTGCGAGCGCTTATTTCCCTTATATCGTGCAAAGCGAGTTCGTGGAGAGCAACTGCGAACAACTTCGCAAGTGGCTGAGGAAGGACCCGGACTCCTTGGACTGGACCATATTCTTACAAAGAGTCGCCAGGGCTGAAGGAAAAGAGTGAGTAAAATCATTAATCACACACACACGTTCTTCCCTGTTAATGTCCTTTCCTTTGTGACTTATTCGGTAGCGTTTCATTCATAAAATACACTCAGATGCACTGAATATAGATTTCGTAATTAATTAAAATAGATACAGAAATATTATTTATATTGACCAGGTATGGGTTCGCTATATATATAGGGATTAAGTTCAATGCAGGGAGTCTCGCTGCTGAATGTCTATTGAACCTCCACCTCGTTAGTCTCTCGTCCAGAATCATCTGAGGAAAAATCGCCCAACAACCATTTAAGTCCTGTGTACACATCCTATTTTTTCCTCAGACAAGCCATTAGCGACCAAATGCCTAAGACGCGATTAGAAGCGTGAAGTACATTGATAGCTGTTGGGTAGTGCACACACACTTTCGACTTCCCTCCGACCTCCAGGATGAATGTTGTCTACAAGTGTTGCTAATGAAATAACTGATTTGCCACTTTGGGAACAAGCATGAGGATTCCAACTTCTAGATTGTGACTTAAAAAATTCTTAAACCATAACGAGCTCAAACTTTTTAACGAAACAAATAATCTCACATATCGAATTCCTACTGCAATCATATCGCAATAAAATGCCATAAAAGTTCCATTTGCAAATTATTCAAGTAAAACCTCTATATTCATTATTTAAAAAGTGATAGTAATTCAGCTACTAAAAGTCTGAAATAGACTAACTCAAATAATCGAGTAAAGTTGTTTAAAAGAATATTTTATATCGTAAAGGTTTAATGAATTTTGTATCACTTCGCCTGATGAATTAATTAACGCTATATATTGCTCCGAATTTTCGAATTAATATATTTTGTCCACTTTGCAGAGATGTCGATGCTGCTGTTCCAGAAATAGAAGACCGAATTCGTTCTGCAGTCAAAGCAGTGGTTCATGCAGATGTTCTGGATGATCAAGTCATTCCAAAAGAGTACACCCAAGAACCTTACGATCTCATTCTGTCAGTTCTAACATTTGAAACTGCAGCTGTCAATCTGGAATCGTATTCGAAAATTCTTGGAAGAGCTAATCGTCTGCTTCGAAAAGGCGGGAAAATGATTCTAATTAGTGCCACTAAGTGTACTTATTGGCAGGTGGGAGGGAACAAGTTCCATTGCTTATCCTTGGAAGAACACGAAATCGAAGATGCACTTAAAAAGAATGGATTTGGAGAAATATGTTGGAAGATTCGAGAACGCCCAGACGATGACTTGCCATTTAATTGCAAGAATGTGTATTTCTTGACTTGTACGAAGCTTTAAAAGTTAAGACTTTTTTAAATGCAACTTTGCGAAATTCTACTTTTTGCAAGCCAAAATCCTTTTGCATGTGAGTTGAAATAAATAAAATTTATTTTATTTACGTTTTCTGATTAATCTTAGACGCCCTTGAGATCTATTTTTGAAATTAGAAGTATATATCAAGGGCTTCTAGCTGCGCAAAACTGTGAAAGAAACAATATTACGATCGCAATGTAAGGCTTCATATTCCAATATTAACTCTTTCAAACCTGGTTGGATATTAGCTGTTGCGCCACAGTTAGAGTGGTATATAGAAGCTTGTATAAAGAAGAACAAGTTTATTTAAAAGTAAAATAATTTTTCATTAAATTTTTACATTTTTAAACACATTTTATGACTTTTAATTATGTCAGGAGATACATTTCTTAGTGGTGCATATCGTCACTTAATAAACAACACCACCTTTCTCAATTTTTTGAAATTTCAAAGAGGAAAGAAATACTAAATTTTTCGCAACCATTAACAATATTTCTGAAATTTTTTTTACATCTAGCTGCAACTTTCGGTCTTATGTTCATATCAGATGTGAAAAAATTCAGATATATCCGTTATTGGTTGCGAAAAATTGAGTATTTCCTTCCTCTTTGAAATTTCAAAAAATTGAGATAAGGTGGTGTTGCTTGTTAACCCTTTCGCGTTCGTTAGTTTCGCAGTGAAACCACACATTGAGCATTTTTTACTGCGCATGGGTAAAACGTTGTTTAATTTTTCTTTTATAACATAAGAGACACATATTTAGGGAAACTTATATAAAAATTCCAGTTCAATACCGTTAGTATTCACAAATATATCGGCATTTCAAGAGCTAAATTGCGCTTGATCTCCAAGAGAAACAAAATGCTGAGGGTTCTTGCACAAACTGATATTTTTTAAAATTGAATCTTCGAAAGAAATATTGGATTTTATGAAGGTAGAATATCCTTAATACTCCCATATACTTATAAATTAAATGTATAATTTAAATTGCATTTGATGATAACTTATTCGGGGGAAAAATAACCCGTTACCGTTCATTGCTTTCACTGCGAAACCACAAATTTCTTGAAAATAAAAAATGCTAAATTTTTTTCATTTTACATATTCATAATCAGCTACATGTCTAATACTCATTTTTGAAATACATTTAGTCAATTTCAAAACGAAACATGTAGTGAAGTTGAAAGAGTTAGCGACGGTATGTAGTAAATCTGCTGTATTTAAATGGTTAAAATGATTTCGGATGCATGCTTCGATAATGAGCTTATAGGCTAACAGTTGTCGGCTAAATCTTACGGTCACATTAGGATATTTGGAGAGTTGTGAGTAAAAGTGAACAAAGTCCATGAGATTCATTTCTGAGAAAACAGATATCAAAATTGATTAGTTGTAATTAAAATAACTGTGGACTTCTGATTGTTTTTGCTGCATAGTGGATACAAATTGAACTATGGACTTGAATCCTTCGTTATAGAGAAAATATAACATTTCTACACAACACATGGCAGGATTTGGGCAAAATGAGGAATGAGGGAAACGCAGACTTGGCTCACTTTAACTCCGAACTCTCCATTTATCTCTTGGGAAAAAAAGCAGACGATATTAGTGAAATTAGCTTCAAGTCTACTCTGTTATAATTCTTCAATTAAGAGTAGAATATGAATCAATTTGATCATGGTGTGGTTTTCGAAAAATCGCACTCAGCTATGGAAAAGAAAAAAGACAAGCCATTTTTTACATAGTTTTTATTTCTACATTCGTTTGTGGTGTCTCTATGAATTTACAGATCGTCACTTATAAATTACGTGTCACAATAAAAATGCCACATTTGGAACATTGGGATTTTTAGCTAGCTCTTACAACTATCCATTTCATGAATGATTCTTCAGTGTTGGTGGGTTTCTCCTATTAATTTCAGTGGAATTACATTTTGTGTCGCACATGAGTACAATTTAGCATGGATCAACAAACATATTTATGTTACATATGTCAAACAATTTTTTTGTTGAACAGAAGGTGAAAAATTTTCACTTGTAAGAGTTTGAAAAATTAATAAAATTCTTAAATACTTTAGTTTACGATGAATAGAGCATGAATTTCATTACTGTTATAAAAATTTGGAAAATTTTCCATTTGAAGGACAATAGAATTTTTGAATGTAAGAAAGTATTTAAATAATCTTTTTAACAGAGAATCTCTACCTTACATTTACCTCTTCTTACATTTATGGATGGTATTTTAATTAATGTATTAGCTGAATGTATGTTATTTTAGTTTCAAAACTATTTTTTCGAGTTTTTAAATATTTTCGTAGTCGAAAATCACTGTTTTAAAAAGCGATAAAACATTTCAGTAACTTCTATGGGTCTAAGAAAAAGATAAAAAATGGCCGAAATAATTTATACAGTTTATGTGTGCTAATGGTAGAAAAAAATTTCATCATTGTGTCTATTATTGCCAAAAATGTACAGAGAAATTGCATGATTCTAAATTATTTGTCGTTGCATCTTTCGAAATACTAAATAAAGGAACGCAATAAACAAATGTATCGAATTTCGTCATAAACTTGTATTTTGCATCCAGTTTTAGATTGCAAATAAAAATATTGAGTAAGAAAGACAAATTTTGTCAAATGTAAACGTGATCGGCTAGTTCAATTAACTAGCCGATAAAAAAGTAGTCGTTTTCAGATTTCATAGCTTACCAATGTATGATTTCCTTTGTATATGGAAATTTTTGAAATATTAAGGATCAGTTGCAGAAAAAATATTTCCTTCGGCCAAATTTGAATATATTGGCTACAATATTTTTATAATACACTTTTCCAATAGTATTTAACTTTTTTATTGCTTCTTCCTTCCAAATTTAATTATTCGACTTGCCTTTTCCCTTCAAATTTAGAAAAAGGACATCGTCAAATTTGCAAAAATGATTTGCAAAATTCGGTTTAGATAGGATGTTTATCTTTTCACACACATATATTTTTTTGTGCAACTGCCAGGTTTCCTGATTGAAAATAGCAAATAATATTGCCATATTCTATTTTCGGTTTTCGTTCCTCGAACAAGTTGATTTACAATTTTGTAATATTACTTCTTTAAACTTTGAAAAATATAGCTAAAAGTGAAGCAATGAAAACTGGTGTAAATAATGATTACTGTAGGTTCTAAATGGCAAACGATATCTGGGAAGGAAAAGATCAACTCCTTTCAGCAAAATTTTGTGATGTTGATTTGGTGTTATAGACATAATGTACCACCGGTACATTTAATTATCAGCTTTAATACACAATATAAAGCCTATGAGTTTAATTTTTTAGGTTTAAATATATTTCGAAATAAATAATGAATTCTTTGGTTTCTCGAAAATCAGATTTCTGATTTTGGACAAGAAAAAAATGGCAGATCCGACAACTAAAGTTCGACGGAAGAAGTATTATGATTAAATTATGCAAGTTAAATACTTAGTATTCGCTTCTTCTTTCGGATTCAACTTTAAAATTCAATTTCCATTAATAAATAGATATTTTTTTTTATGAAGACGCTGATCGTTATAAAAAATTGTCAAAACGAGTGAAGAGAAATCCTTTTTTAAAGTTGTCAAGTATAGCAGTTCAATCATATGGAAAGATATATAAAAATGAGTAGGTTGGGTTGAGTATTTCCAAATCAAAAACGGGCACTCGTGATTTTAAGATTAAGCTGCACTTCTTAAATTAAAAAGTAATGAAGTAAAGGAAAATCACAGATACAACAGAGCATAAATAGTCTTCTTCAAAGTCTTTTCTTTCGAGTCACCAGTTACTATTCTATAACATAAACACTTGCTTACATTTTGTCATCAAATTATATACCATCATCTCATGAAGTCATTTAGCTATATACAATTAGGAATTCCGTGTCCATTCCATGATTCAGTTTGAGATTCATCATAGCATTTTGGCCTAAGGAACGTGCTTACACGCTTTCTAAAGTAGTGACACACATTGCAATCCTTGATCACAGAAGCTAAAGCTCAGACAGTATTTATTTTTAAAACGGAACACACACCAGTGGTATAAATGAGGCTCAAGTCAGAGACATCTTTGATGGGTTATGAGTTTTACGAAACATAAATTATTGTAATCTTACTCCATCCAGTTTTACTGCTTCCAAATGTCCTATTATTGCATACATTTTGTAAATAAACATATGGAAGGTTTATTTTTATGAAATATTTTTTCTCGATATTGATTTCGACCCTGATGAATGATAGCTGAATAAAGTGAAATAAATGCTAATATGAAAGTCGTGGTCACCATGCAGGTAGGTATGTGGTCTTAAATCTACTTAAATATAATCTCGTTTACCAAAATAATTAAACTGAATCGTGATTCACTCAGAAATTAATATATTTTTTCATAAGTATGAATACCCGTTCCTTCATTGACATTCGGACTATAAGCGTTCGAAATTGCCACCTATTACCGCGACGACATCATTACACAATTTACGCTCTTGGTGAATCTATAACTTAATTTCTCTATGTACAATGTTATATATGATCAAAATTGTTCTTGCACCATTAACCATACACAAATAAAAGCTCCTGTTTAAATGCAATGTCCACATACAATTAGTACTTGGAACAAAACTCCAATGACATTACTCCTTATAAAATGTTCTTCAACAACTTGGAGATGATCTTTGGATTTATTCCGACAAACATAGACTTTTCACAATTCTTGGCTTTGCAAATCAACTACCTCATGGTTGCTTAAGTCAATAAATGAAGAACAGATTCCAGCAGCAATGCGATTGTTGTGAATCAAATATGCAAGCGGTTTGTTTGCTAGTTTTCACTGCTTGTGTGAGTAGTTGATTGGTGCCCAGTATCTGGACTATAACTTGGTGCCCATCTGCGCTCCAACACTGCTTTCAGAATCTCGCTGTTCCCAGACAAAACAGCGACTGTTGGCAAATGATAATCGGTGATGGACTCGCCCATAGTTCATTGGTGTTCAAAGTTGAGGGGCGTAGCCAAGATTCTTTCGTTGGAGGAACAAATGGATTTCGCGGAAGTTCGGTCTGTCTGTTTCGTTTCGCTGCCAGCATTCTCGCATCAAGTCGTAGATTTCTCTTGGACAGTTCGGTGGCTGAGGTAAAGGCCTGTAGTGCTTGTCTCCGTGGTATAGGAAACCGATGTTTTCGATGACTTGTTCATCTGTCAGCTCTCCGTAAGGCTGGTGTCTCGCAAAAGTGAGTATTTCCCACATCGTTACAGCGAAGGCCCAGACGTCACTTTTTGTTGTGAATTTACCCTATAGAAGAAGGAAAAACAATATGTAATCTCTTATTTTCATCAAATATAGCCTTTAAGAGAATAAATAATGAAGTTTATTTCAGATGATTTTCACCAGATGGCAATGATATCAATGTTGCTGAAGTTGCTTAAAACAGAAGGCATATGTATAAAATGTTTTTGAATATTAATTTTACTTATGACATAAAAATATGGCATGAAATCTATGTGTCAAAGCTTAGTTTACTACTTTGAAGATTAGCGTTTAGCAAGTTAGCATTAGTTTGGTGTTTATATACCCCATTCTAATACTTGCATTTTTTTAAATGCATTTTGTGGCATGGAGGCTAATTTTGGTTTCATATTGGGTGTTTGATTCTCCATACGACCGAATATCTGCCCTGTTCGTTACGGTCGCATATTTAAATATGCTAAAAGAATGGCATAATGCAGAAAACTAAAGCCAATAACCTTGTTATCCTTGTCCTCTAAGCCCGGAACAGAATTAGAAGATAATAGGGATGACGGTTATTGCGAAAATAACCGGTTTTCAGTTACTCAGGTTTTTTTCATCTCCGATTTAATCTGGCGATTATAACAGCTCAAAATAACTGGTTTTTGAAATAATCGGTTTTCAGTTTTTTTTATAAGAAAAACACCGTTTGTAGGCAAATTTTTTTTATTAATACTGTTTTTACAGGAAATCAATCCATTGGCCAATATTTATCTGTTCATAAAGACTCTTTCAGTAATACGTCAATGAATAGACGCATTGATGAAGCGGTTGTCGTTGATTGTCCTTTGATGATGAAATTCAAAGCTTCATAACTTGGTAAATTTTAGTCTAATAGAACCTAAAAGCGAGCCTATTTTCCGATCCGGTATTTTTGCTCGGTTATTGGATCTAAAAAAATAACGGGTTATAACCGGAACAAAAAAATAACCTTAACAAACCGGTTAACCGAAACAAAAAAATCCGGTTTTCAGTTAAAACCGGCAGGTTTTTCCCATCCCTAGAAGATTAGTGGTAAAATTTCCAAGTGAAATGCATATTAAACTATATACCACAGGACACGAACCTTTTGTGGCCTATATCTCAGGTCCCACAACCGATGCATGGGAACATCAACGAAAGTATTTCAGGTTACTATATAAATTGCTATCCTCTGAAAAAAATGTTCATGTCCAGTGTCGATAACCTATCGATCTGGTGCGAAAATGTTGTACAGAACAAAAGATCTCTGGCGCGAATAACCAGCACAATAAAGATTGTACATGGAAAAAGATATGGCATCATCACAGAGCAAAAAGTTATTAATTACGTTCACCAGCTCTCGCAGTATTCGCTGTGGACATTTCCTGGATACGATGCATTAATTTTTATATTTTTCTTCTTCCTGCGGTTCACATTTATGCCAAGATCATCCTTCATCAGCTTTATGCCTTCATCAAGTCAGTTCCCTCCCGGTGGATTAATAACAATAATCTAAAGCCCCGTTCCCACGGTCAGTGGTTTGGGTTCGTTTTCTGAAGTATGCCTTATGTCCTGTGGTGGGAACGCAAAGAATGGTTGTTGCTCCAGAGTTTTTGAAGTGGCTCGACCGTTCTAGTGAAATGCCGGTGAATATTCGGGCATCTAAGGTCAACTAGTTGACGGAATGATAAACGAAAAGATTTTAAGTTCAAAGCTATTACACTCTGCAATTTTCATACATTTCTTCAATTTAAAATTTAAAAAAAATCTATATTTTCTCAGATTAATAGGATTAAAAATATTTGTAATAACCAATATACTTTTGTTAAGGCTTTAGATAATTTAAAAAATATATTAAAAGATAACGGATATCCTGGTTATTTCCCAAAAGTTAATAAATTATTAAAAAATAGTTTTAAGAATTTCTGTTCTTCTGGAGAATAGTTCGAATTCTTCTACATAGATGGAGCTAGGGGCTCGCTTCTTGATGTTATTTGGTTTTCTTTGTTTAGAGTGTCTGTTTTGAAAGAGGACGACTTTTTGCATTTTGGTTTATTATTGGTCTCATCATTGTTTCTGTTGTAAAGGTATCTGTTATGTTTTTTCTTTTTTTTCCTTTTATCCTATTTTCAGATGTTGGACAAAATTCAGGCCACATAAAGGAATAATCTTTGACTAATGGTCATTCCTTTATTCAGAAAATTTTTGTTTTGTTTTAGAGCTACAATGGCGTGTGGCCTCTGAGGAAGAATCGCCATTTTGGTTCTTTTCCAATTTTCTTCCATTTTGCTTTCATTCTAATTGTATTTTTCGTTCTATTTTGCCTTTTTGCGTTTTAATTATTTGATAATTTCTGTTTGTTAATAAGTTTATTTCTGTTTATAAAATTCTTGGATTTTTTATAATTTTTAACTTAATTTTTGAAGTTCCTATGGACTGTTTTAGATTGTGTACGTGTCGTGAGAACTATGCGACTGCTCGGATTCCGAACGACAACAAATCTCCAAGTACGACCTCGAGCAACCAAGCCACTAATCTTGGGAACAAGCCTTAAGAAATTATGTTAAACTACGGGGCTTTGCTGCCAACTCACTAACGCTCGCCAAACCTCCAGAAGGAATGCGTAGTAATCTTCCCAGGTGTACTATGCAAACTCTGTTAATTTCGCTCGCTACAGTGAGGACATTGCGCATACTAGCAAAAAAAATTCATAATTGAGTTTAATATATTTGTTACCAAGCTCGCCATAACCGCGCCAACCGTTCAAAAGCTCGCTAAAAGGAAAAACGTTTCAGAATTAAAAACATTTTATTCTGATTTTTTATTGCGTATGTGTGGCTAAAATAAGTTTGGATTTAGAAGTTTTAAAAATCTTTTAGTTGCACTCATTCTTTTTCAAAAATTGTTATTCCAAATAATTTAGGTTTTCGCCATTTCTAGAGAAAAAATTATTTTTTGTAAAGTTAAGAGCCATTTTTAAAAAAAATCCTGAATCTCTTTTCTTCCCAATTTCAATAATATATTTAAATTTGGAAAGTGAAATCACGTGTTCCATCGCTTGCTAAAGCTGTTGCCAAATCCTATAGCTAAATAATGCGTTTTTTGGAACCGCACAAGATAAATATTTATATAAACAACTGACCATGGCACTTACGAGCAATATACTTTCCCAGGCCATCCAGCGGATGGGCAGCACAGCTCTTCCCTGTATCCTGTAGTAGTCGGTGCTGTAGAGGCTCCTGCTCATGCCGAAGTCGGCGATCTTGATGACGTGGTTGCGACCCACCAGGCAGTTCCGCGTCGCCAGGTCCCGGTGCACGAAGTTGAGAGATTCCAGGTACTTCATGCCAGAGGCGATCTGGGTGGCCATGTAGATCAGGCAACCATAGCTGGAAAGAAGCGACAATCAGTTTATTATATTTTGTAGAATTTATAGCGGAACCAGTGGCGGATTGTGATAATATGAGGTCACAGGCGTAAAATGGTTTTGAGGCCTCTCCTCTACTCAGTGGTGTAAATTCGCTTTCATTTTAGCAGTGCTATATAAATCGAAGAGATTTTGAAGCCACCGCAGGCTCTCGAAATACGAAGCGAGCGCCTCTAGCACCTGTGCAAAAAACCGCCAATGAACGGAACTGAATGTCATTCTTTTTGGATCTAATGTGATCGTGGAGTCAGGTTCTCAGGTTGAAATAAAAATTCAATGGCGAATGAGCAGTTAATTATTGCTCTAAGGAAGTCTTTATCTAAATTCTCAGTTGCTCAAAAATCCAATACTCTTCCAAGAACTACCCAATTTCTAATCGAATTTAACACAATTATTCAGTTTCGGTTAACTTCGGTTATGTTAACACAATCATTCAGTTTCGGTTAACTTCGGTTATGTTAACACAATTATTCAGCTTCGATTAACTTCGGTTAAGTTAACACAATTATTCAGTTGAATTATTCAGTTTTATTTGCTCTTTTTTTACCATTTTAGGAATTTACAATTACAAATAAATATTGCTATCATTTTGCAGGCTTCTCAGTTGCAACATGCGTTGTTAATAGTAAATTCATTTATGTGATCTGCAGATTCCAATTTTTATGTCCAAACTTTTACAAGCCATTCTATGTGAAAGCCGTGTTGTAGAAAAGCTGTTAAAATTTTTTGCCGTGTTATTCGGAAACCGTGCTATCTGAAGGAAGGTTAATTGCAAAAATTTACTTAAGAACGTGAAACAAGTGACTTTCGCATGAAAATGCCTTGTATTTTTCTGAAGTATTCAGTACTTGTTTAAATGGCTAATTTTTTACATCTTCGGGTAATCATTTACTTAGATTAACCAACCGAAACTTCATATAACGCAAAAACTTTTTTGTACTTCATTAACTTACTTTTGATCCGTTTTTATTCTGCCTTTAATTGCTTCATAGTACTACTTACTACCTGTACATCCGAAAGCAGAAACAGCAGATAACGAATAAATAGGACACATGTGTTTTCAAGGCTGGATATTTTGCGTGTTTTTGTTTCCTCACAGCTGTATTAATAAGTAAAAGAAATTTATAAGCAAGCACACTGTAAAAATTAAAATAGTATAACTATTTAATGTCATGTGCACTACCAAAAATTTACCGTTACAAGTGTTTACAGTCGCGTGTACTCTCGAAAAATTTACATGTATAAAATTTTAGCAATTACAAGGGTAATTGTAGGGATAAATGGGTAATTCAGAGCTGATAGGACCACAATTAAAACTTGCTATATCTAAAACATTGAATAAAAACACTAGGTCTAATATGAGTAAAGCCGGAGAAAATGATAATTTTTAAACTAAAAATGCCAGTAAAGATTTATTTTTAATAATTGAGAATTTTAAATAAATAAACAGTAGATAATTTTAACAAATAAAGGATAATAATTTTAATTAATAATTAAGTTTTAATATTTTTAATAATAATTTTAATTAATAATTTCAATAAATAAATAAGTAATTTTAATAAAAATAGCATTACTTTGAATCCAATAACTGTACAGGGAAACAAACAGTAAATTCACATTTAACGTGCGCAAAATTTTCAAAAAAAATGAGAATTTTTTTTCTGCTTTTATCAAATACATTGTATTGTTATAGGAAATACATTAATAAGAAATTGAAGGTGGCAGAGAAAAATTCAAATTACCGTCGAATTCGTTTTGAAAAATTCGAACTATCCGAGTTCCACTGAATATTATTTTAACGAACTTCGTCTCAAGTTTTAAGCAGTTGAAGTTTTTTTATTCAAATAAAATTAAGCTCTTGAAACTTTACTGTTGATTGGAAGCTATTACACCGCAGGAATCCAACTCCAAAACGCATAATTCGAGATATAGCAGTTTTCACAAAATGTTAGAAATTCTAATGCTGTAATTTCCAAAATTCATTATTGTATCATAAATAACAGTCAGTTGTGGGATGGTTTCAGTTGGTTTTATTTTTTTACCGCGAATTGCACACATGTAAGTATAGTTTTCAATAGTGAACCTGAAATCGACGGGATGATGGTTAGTTTCAGATTCTGTAACTCCGTTCAATTTTCAGTCCTTGAAGTGTGGCCTAGAAAACTGTACAGAATGTCTAAATGCTGTATCAGAAAATTAAACACTCATTCTTTATCAAATTCTGAGAAGATATGTGTTTTACATAAACAGATAAGGACACTTCATTGCTGTAATCTTCTTGATAATGATAAGATATTCAGTCAGAGACCACTGTATTAATAAATATATGTTTATACATAATACAAAGTTTGAGTTGTATTCTTTACTGTTCTATTTAAAAAGGATTTTTCTTAACCATATGTTTTTATTTATTTTAAAATATTCTTCGCCTTTTATTTTCAAAATAAATTAAAAACTTAAGTCAGTAAAAATTATATATTTATTAATTTATGATGCCAACATATTTATAATGAAAGTATGAATTAATATTATGTCTGAAAAATGAGTTAAAAAGACTGGTTTTAATGATATTTCTTTTTAATTGAATTATTTGCTTAGAAAAAACTGTTATATGTAATATTTCAACTATAAAACCTTTCGTAGTGAAAATAGTTTTTTTAGATAGAAACGATAATGAATTAGAGAAAAAGGAATATAACTAATACTTGTGTAATTTTTGAAATAATAATATTTTTTATTTATTAGTCAGATAATTAACATTTTTAAAGTTTATAATAATAATTAAAGAAATAGTGCACTGAAAATAAAAATATCAGAAAAACAATATAATCTAAAAAAAGGTCTAAAATGTATATAATAATTCCATTAAGGAAAATATTCTGAAAAAATTAATTGTGAAACAACTCGTATTATTTTTTGGTTGACTTCTTATATTTAAGATTATGCTTTAATATATATAATTTTTTTCTGGAAAAACAGTAGCTGAAATAATATCAAAAAATATAATTTTTGTTCTGAAGGAAGTTAGTTAGGAAAATGTCGTGGTGTGAATCGAACGTATTTTCTAACGAACAGAAAGGAAGAAACTTCTGCGTGACGGCAGGATGGCCGATCTCTTTAAGTTTCCTTGAACAACTAGTTTATTCCGACAAAATATAGAGACTATTAAAATCATTCCCTGTATTGACTTGATATACAACTACGTTTGCTTTAGCAATTAGTTTATTTCTACACAACATAGAGACCATTATAATTTTTTCTATATTGACATTACCGATGACTTCTTGAGTTTATTCCGGCACGAAACAGAGACGGCTAAAATAATTCCCAGTAATGACTTTAAGGGTGACTTTTCCCCTTGAGCAACTAGTTCATTCAGACACGAAATAGAAACCATTAAAATCTATCGATATCTCTATATTGACTTTACCGATGGCTATTTGCTCGAGCAACTAGATTATTCCGGAAAGACAAAGAAACCATTAAAATTATTCTCGATATAGACTTTACCGATGGCTTTTTACTTGAGCAACTAGTTTATTCTGACACTACATAGAGACCGTTAAAATCATTCTTTATATTGACTCTGCAGATGACTTTTGCTTGAGAGTCTAATTTATTCCAACACGATATAGAAACCATTAGATTCATTCTCTATATTGACTCTTCTGATACACATCTTCTTGTCAGCTTACCCGGGGCCGCCGCGACGATTTTTCTCTCTAGGAGGCCCTGACTTACCTCAGTGTCTTGCTGGAAGTCGTACTGGGTCTGAAGGTGAGAGTACCCGCCGTCTCTGGAGCGTGCTGCTGCAGGTACTGGTTGAGGTCTCCGTTCTCCATGTACTCCACGATCATGCAGAGGGGGCCTTCGCCCTGCGTGCACACGCCCAGCACGTACACGATGTTGGGGTCCCGCAGCTGGGAAAGGATGCGCACCTCTTTGAAGAAGTCGGCTTTCGTGCCGGTACTGGCCCCGGGACGCACGCTCTTCACCGCCACCAGGGTGGACGAGTTGCCGTGGCAGGGAACGTCCACCAGTTCTGGAATGCCCTCTGCTCTGCACAAGTGGACCTGCAACACCGGAAGAGGGTTTTAAATGCTAAGATATTAACACTTTATTTCATTTTTATTGATGTGAATACATTCTTTCAGTGCTATTCTTGAGAAAGCTCAACGTGTGTAGTTAGTGGAGTACAAACCTGTAAAAACTGTGCAGCAAACTTTCCAACATGTTTATCGCGAAGATCCACCTTCTGTGAATAGCACAAAACGGTGGTACAAGCAGTTTGACAAAATGGGAAATGTGGATATGAAAAAGTCTCCTCGACGACTACAAAAAAGCGAAGGGGGTGTCGAGGGTGTTGTTCAGATTCTGCTTAATTCCTAGACATTATAATGAAAGAGTGTTTTGTTTATGCTCAATATTTCATTAGATATGATTTTTTGAAACTGTTAAACCTTTTTCGATAAACACGTATTTATTATCACGTATGCAACATTATTTATTCGATCTTCATAGCTCACACTTGCATTTTAATGCTAGAATTACAGGGTATCTACAAATTATTAAGTTTTGTTTGAGCTAATGATGACACTTCAAACCTTACTTTGATGAGCAATTCGCCTCATTAGGGTGGGTCGAAAAGTATAGGAAAAAATTTTTGGGTGGAAATTACTTTTGGCGCGGGGTGGGAAAGTTGTGTCTTAAGTATATTAGTTTATATAATTTCTTTCATTGAAATCCATTCATATCTTCCGGTGCCCCAAGCGCCCCCAAAATAGTTAAAAATTAAAATTTTTATGAAAATTTACAAGTTTGTTTTCGAAATTACTTTGGCACGGCGTGGGAAAGTTTTGTCTTAAGCATATTAGTTTATATGTATATTTTTATTGAAATCCATTCATATCTTCCAGTGTTCCAAGAGCCCTAAAAATAGTTAAAAATGACATTTTTTTTTAGAAATTTATAAAAAAATATTTTCAAAATTCCCGTTAGCGCCGGCTAAAAATGTTTTGTTTTGGGTATATTAGTTTACGTTTTTTTATTATTATTCAAATTCATTCATATATTCTGGTGGCCCAAGCAATCCAAAAATAGTTAAAAATTGCCATTTTTACGATTTTGACTCATTCAAAAAACAAGGGAGGGAGGAATAAAAGAACGCTTTTGCCAAAGTTTCCCCTGTAGCGATGTGTTTTTATTTAGGAAAAGTCGAAATTGTGGCGAAATTTATCTTTGTCTTCGAAATAAAGTACAATTGTGTTATATTGTAAAAGGAAGAAAAGTTAGTTGTGGGTCCCCGAATAATATTATATAAACAAAAATAATTTTTTTCATTTAATAATAAAATAAATAAATAAATTTCATTCTCTCCTATACGTTTTCCCCTGAAAAATCGTTTCTTTAACGCATTTTTAATTTGTAATTCAAAATTTGCATGAAAATCGTTTTTTGCAAATATTTAATTGTCTTGGGGCACCGGACGATGTTAAACAAAGTTGAAAATAATTTGCATGTATGCTAGTACACTTAAAAGATTAATTTTTAACCCTACACCGATTATTCTATCCGCACTTTGAATTTTCGATCCACCCTATTAATCATGTCAAAATACAGGCTATCCACAAATTATTATTGGGGTTATCTTACCACATAACTTGTGATTAAAGGACATGACGATAAATATTGTTATATATTCATAAGGTACAACTCAAAAAGTTTTTTTTTACAAATACAAACAGTTAAGTTATTTCCACATGGCAGCTTTTAGTTACATGTAACCCATCGACACTTGGCTGGTTAAGTCTCGATGTGTCTAAGCTTTGGTTAGAATGCAATCTTTACACAAGAGCAGTTAACTATTTAAGTATCTTGGATGAAATGAGACCATCAAAAATTCTAGGAGGAGGCAGTTATAAAAATACCTTTAACACAAAAGTTGTATCTGCCTTTTGTGGCATGTAACACATCGATACTTGGCTAGAAATCTAGTTAAGTCTGAACCTCATCTGCCAACCTATCTAGTATAATTCAAACAATGAAATGTACTAGATAGCACATAGAAATGTTTTTTGATATTTAAACACACCCGTCCTCACCAGTCAGTGAACTTCAGAAACCACCGCAATCTGTTTTTGAGGAAATGTAATATAATCGTATAAAACAGTGTGTTCTACATTTGCTGTAGCATTGATTTAAAACTTGGACATTGATTTAACTTTAATATTGATTGATTTAGGTATATATATATATATAATAACAACATATACATATATATAAATAGAAAAACAATAAAATAAACGGCGTAACTGATTGCAAGAAAATGTCAAACTTTTTCTATTTTAGCAGTTCACAATAACTTCATCCCCTGGAAAAACCTTATTGCGCTTTAATTGCGTTTTTCATTTTACGATTTATACTCTCTTTCTCTCTCTATATATATTTTGGATTCTGTGAACACTGAAATGGTTTGTAACAGAACTGTCAGATCATGCTATAAAGAATTAAATGTCGTTGTCTTCATTGACAAGCTTACCTCTCCGAACTGTCCCTCTCCCAACTTCTCGAGATAGTGCAGCTTGTGTCGTGGAATCTCCGGCACGGGCGGCAACAGTTCCTCGTCGACGTTGGGGGCAGAGTACACGGTGTTCCCGCTCACGCCCTGGATGTTGGGCAGCTCCAGCACGGCCGTGGCGGCGTAGTGCCGGTCGGGGCCCGCGGCCCTGCTGAAGGAGGAGGCCTTGCTCGAAGGGGGTGGCACAGCTTTCTTGATTTCCGGAATCGCGTACTCGCGGCTGATTGTTGTGCCTGAAAGAATGCAGAGGGCCGTATTAAGACATTTCTACGCGCTAGGCCAAAGCATATTCTGCGCCACCCTCTTTAAAAAGTTAATAAATAATTTTCAATTTAATATACAATAGTTTATCTATGAAACATAAAATGACACAGTACAATCTTTATAATCATTGAACCACATTCAGTTTCTTATTCAAAATTGCACTACTTATGAAAAACATAGCATTAACAAGTGCAAAAATACGCCATCGCATTTCTTGAAATCGTCTGAAGTGCCTGCTAGAAGTTCTTCGTTTGCGCTTTTGTCCGCGAATAGGTTTGAAGGGTCATTGAAGTTGACAGATCTTATCAAATCTCTTTCAATGCAGAGAAGTGCGAGGGCAAAAGACGGTAAGATGCACAAAAGCCAAAAAATGCATCGCTCAATATATTTAATGTAACGAATGTCAATTTTAAAAAATACCATTTTATATATGACCATTTGAAAATAATACTGAAAAGTTTATAAATATTTGGTTAGTATTTTTTCTGTATATGTGCCCCCTGACATTTGTGACCTAGGCCATGGCCTAGATTGGCCCTATGGGAAATCTGGCCCTGAGAATGCAGCTGTTATCGATGATTTAGAATATAACCAATTTTCTTTAAATGCGTGTGCATATTTATTTTTAGTTGTGTATTTTAATTTTTTCGTCTTCTCGTATATGAAATATACAAAGAAGAAGTATTACAATCAGGGGCGACTCGTGTATAGGGACTGCAGCACCCCCAACTTTTTTCAGTACATGAATTAAATTACTTATTTGTTTAGTTTTGCTTGGAATATGCAAATCTATCAATAAAATTAACTTTTGACGCTTTCAGCTCCGCCGAAAAGTTGTATAAAACCAAGGTTACTTCAGAGAATTTTCCCTATCCGCTGTCTTCTCAGGAAGCTTTTCCCTCTTCCAGCACTGAAAAGTCCCTTTGTTCCAGTTCCGACTTCTTCAGCATGCGCAGAAAATTTGCAATCTCGGTCTTTCTTTTTTTCCAGAGCATTTTACCTAGCTGGGAACTTTTTTCGGAGTAGCACCGGTGAGATAGGGAATAAAGATTCCCTATCTCTATCTAATCGTTTTAAACATTTTTTTTCACTGCGGAAGAATGTTACACGAGATAAAATTTGAAAATAAATTACTTTCAAAGTGAATCATAAAGGAAAATTAAGTAATAAGTAATGATAAATTAAAAAAAAATTAGTTTAAAAATGATCGTAGATAAATTTGAATGATTTTTTTCTCCGTTGTATATGAACATTATAATTCTGAAACCGCAGCAGCTAGAGGAATGAAACGTGGGTTGAGATCTCAACACCAAATTTGTGAGTCCAGTAAATTTTGGGCGAAACCCTCCAAAGAAATTCTGTTTGTTTGTCTGTCTGTTAGAGTTTTCATGTCATTTGATGGTCATACCAATACTGTGAAAAACGTTATTGTTCATTTCGCTCGAAATAAAACCAGAAGAGCCATTTCAAGTAGTTTTTAGTACCCATATGTATATATTTCAACTAACAGCTTTCAATGATTTTTTTTCACGTTCAGTCGATTCTCCCAATCCTTATAAATGAGAAGAAGAGTCTTAGCAAAAATAACTGTGAAAAATCATTTAAGAAATTCTTAATTATTGTGTTAGTTAAACAAGTTTGTAATTTTTAAATTAAAATTTCTTTATAAAAACAATTTGAAGTAAAAAATCTAATAATAATTCTTATTAACTGAGTATTAAACTCTTGAAAATGAATTGAAAAGATCCTAATTCAACTTCTGCAGAAATCATTAGTATGCAGTGTAGAACTTTACGTTACGGAACCCCCACGGTGATTTAGTACGAGCCGCCATTGATTACAATTGTCAAAAAATTGAACTTTGAAATGTTGATGTAGACCACGTTTTAGATTTCCCTGGTCACGGTGGCATAGTCCCTACTTACACAAGAAGTTCTACAACATTCATACGACATCTGTACGATGTTGTGCGTCATTCGGAATATAGTAGAAACATCGTGGAGATATCGTAAAGTATCATGCGCTAATAGGAGTAGTAAGGTTTCGGCTTCGGGGCCGCAGGGTCCCAGGTTCGAAACCCGATTCTAATGAAAACGCACTGTGTATATGGGGCCTGGTGCACGTTAAATCTTACTTCGTGGTTCAAACGTCCTCCCGCTGGTGGGGTGAGGGAATTTGGGAGGGGGAGCCAGCTGAAGTGACATCCTCATTATCTGGCCAAGGCTCAAAATTACAAGGCCAGTCTCAAAATAGCCTTCGTCTTGCTTCAAAATGGGACGCTGATATAACTAAACTAAACTAAACTTCCCTGGGTACGGAAAAACCACTTTTGGGGTTAGCATCTGTCTGTGAACATGATAAATCCAAATCGAAACAAGCTAAACGCATGAAATTTTGTCGCTTAACAAGCAACACCATCTATCTCAGTTTTCCAAATTTTTCAAGAGGAAGTAAAAACTGAATTTTTCGCAACCAATAACAAATATTTCTGATTTTTCTGAATCAGAAATATTCGTTGTTGTTTACGAAAAATTCAGTTTCTTCTTCCTCTTGAAAAATTGAGATAAGTGGTGCTTCTTGTTAGGCGACGGTGATGTTGCTTGTTAAGCGAAGATTTGGTACGTGATGTGTGTGCCAAAATAACAGAAATTTATCTTATTTTGTGTGAAATATGTCAATGGGATGTTTGACTAACGTCACCTATACAGACACGGTGAATTTGAAAATAACAACACCGCCTTTTTGGTCGTTCCTTCCTCTTGAATAGTGGAGGATAATTCAGAATATGTCCGCTAGAAAGGAAAACTAATAGCAAGGCTAAGGTACCCGGTGCCAAAATAATAGATATTTATCATGCTTTGTGTGAAATCTGCCAATGGGATGTTTGCCTAAAGTCTCCTACACAGACGCAGTGAATTTCACAGTAACAACA
>BGPR01000130.1:453252-472176 GCA_013235015.1 Araneus ventricosus
TGCCTAAAGTCTCCTACACAGACGCAGTGAATTTCACAGTAACAACACGGCCACTTTGGTCGTTCCTTCTTCTTGACTAGTGGAGGATAACACAGAATCTGTCAGCTAGAAAGAATTACTAATAGCAAGGCTAAGGTACCCGATTCCCCCCCACTCTTCCCTACATTTTAGAAAAAATTCACACCATTAGAAGTCTTATATGTAACACTATCTGGCTTCTCTGGATGAATATAAGCATTTTGACTAAGATTTCCAAACTATAACTGTAAGAAGAGGACAGAATAAAACAGACAACAATTTTCGAGATATGGAAACCTTTACACAGCAGTCTATCGATTTCCAGACTATGTGATCATCATTTCATTCCTTACTGTGATTATAAAGTATAGTTAGCATTTTTACTCACCATTGCAATAAGCACCTGTGTAGTTTGCTTTTATATCTTGAGGTTCTTGATACAAGAGTTTATCTGGGTCATCTGCTGCCACCTGGCCGTAGACAGATCCGTTGGAGAGGTGGCTGGGACAAGAACTGAAGGTCAAACCAAGGTCCTGAAATTACAGAGCAATTTAATCAATAAAAGTAGATATGTAATGCCTATTTCACTGACTTGAAAATTTTTATGAAAAACACATAAATTGCAAAATAACACTACACAAGTGGAATGCTATAACATTCATTCCACAACATTTATAAGCCACATTATCATGCATTCAATTCTATATAGCCTACATTTTTTGAAATTATTATGCACTTTAGACCTTTAACGAGGATTGATTTCGCAATGAAATTACACACTGAACATTTTTTTTTTACTGCGCATGGGCAAAACGGAGCTTAATTTTTCTTTCATAACTTAAGAGCCAGATATGTAAGCCAACTTATGCAAAAAATCATTTCAATACCGTTAGTATTCACAAAGATAGCGGCATTGCAAGAGCTAAATTGCTTTCGATATCTAAGATAAAAAAATAATGAGGGTTCTTGCACAAATTGACATTTTTTAAAGTTGAATCTTCAAAAGTAATATTGAATGTTATGATTGTTGAATATCATGAATACTCAAGTGTGCTTATAAATTAAATACATAATTTAAATTGCATTTCGATGATAACTTATTCGGAGAAAAATAGCCCGTTATCGTTCATTGGTTTCATTGTGAAACCACATATTTCTTGGAAATAAAAAATGCCAAATTCTTTTCTTCTACATATTTATGATCAACTACATTTCTAATTCTTATTTTTGAAATAAATATAGTAACTTTCAAAACGAAACAAGTAGTGAACTGTAAAGGTTAAAGTAATGGCTAACTGGTTCATTGAGTATTTCTATTTCGTTTTGTCTTTCAACTGTGCTTTGTGTTCTCACTTTACAAACATGAATATATTCAGGGTCAGTGTCTATAGAAGAAGATGATTTAGTAATATCATCGGTAATGTGAAGTCATTCTGTGCAGAATTTTTGGTCGCAACTTCCACTTGGGGTTGGGCCCACAGTTCATGAAGTCTGTTGTTGAATGATGTGGATATGCCTACCTTCATATTTATGGTGACCCTATTCTCTCCGGGTCTCAGGACATTGTGGGGAGACGTGTTCTTCCGTCTCTTATTTCTCGCAATGATGACGAAGATGACCACCACAAGAAGCAGAATGACTGCAGCCAAGACTCCGATGACTAAACCCACGTACTGGTTCCCTAAGGCATCCTCGTTCAAAGCTGTACTCACTGAAAAATATTTCATTTATTTTTCAATGCAAGGTTGATGATCTTTTAAACAAATATACTCTCACTCATATCCAAGTTTCATGCCATTTTTTGCAATTAGAAAAGATTGGTTCTATTTTTTTGAAAAATGATTTCACGAATATGTTTGAAATAATCAGTGAAATTTGGACAATTTAAACGTTTTTGATTCGAATTCGTAGGTAATTCAAATTTTCTCTGAGTTTTTGAATTTCCTATTAAAATAATGTTAAAATATAGTCAGTAATTTGAATTCATTTTGAAAAATTCGTAGTCAATATTAATAAGCGAAAAATTGTTCGTATTTCTGGAATTGTTTTCGTTAGTTAAATATGCCCGAACCTTGTGTCTTCAGTGATTGTATGTGAATAATTTATCTTAGAAAAATGTACAAGAAAAAATTTAATATACAAAAATTGAGTTTCATTTTGTAGATCTTCGAAATATGATGAACTATCACCAAGTAATTCGATTTAATTTGAAAATAACGAATAAATTTAGGAAATATAAAATTTGGATTTACAATTATTTTGTATCATTTTATTCTTAATGTAATTCACTTGTTTAAAAAAAACACGAGTAGATTTAAAATCTTCCTACAAATGAATCACGAAATAAAATAAATACTCTATGATCCCTCATAATTTGAGTCAGAGAATTCTAACATTCATTGACATTTTACACATACTGAAGATTTCTAAAAGTTTCAGTTTGTACCCTTTAAGAGAACACACAGTGAAAATAAATTTTGAGCTGTGAAAATGTTCCATTGAAAGTAATTTTTTAAGTAATATAACAATTGGAACTAATGAAATTCACCGTAAATCATAAGGCAAAAAATTCCAATATGATTGAGTTTTAAATGTTTACCTATAGGTGGAGCTGCTGGTGGTTCTTCCTCAGTGAAATTACCAACAGCAGGAGCTGAAAAATAAAATGTCAATCATTAATTTCAAAAGAAGAATCACGCTACCACATTATTGATACAGAATTATTCTGTAAATGGTTAGAGAAATACATTTTCTTTTCACATGCATATTTTACTTGTGTTTTAGTTTTTTCTCTATTACAGTGTCATGAAAACTGTTTTTACTGCTAAGAAGCTAATCTTGCAGTGAAACCCGTCGACAGTTTTGCTTCGCCACCGTGTAACTGACTTTTTGAATTTTTCCCCAATTCTTATTCAAGGGGGGGGGGGATGCATTTATGAAGGAAAAAGATACTTTGCTCAATGTGTGGCCAATAATTAATTCTTTTAGGAAATTATTTAAGGAAAATAAAAAATTGAAATTCGAAAGAAAGCATTGGTCATGGCGCCATCTATATTTCCAAAAAGGCATTACGAGAGTAGTCTGTAAAAATTCTTCCCTCTTGAGAAGAAGAAAAAGAAGAAAGGGGAATATAGTAGCCAGAAAACTGTTATTAGAGTGAAAAAAATGTAAATAAAGATTATTTATAAGCTTAGCAAATGACATGCCACAATTTCAGCTAGCAAAGTGCTTGCACATATTTTTTATGAAGGTGGTATGAGTATAAAAGTTCTTTCTTGCACCTTCATTTTGTTCTATATTAGGAAACTTTTCTTATGTACTAGAATCGCAAAAAGGAAACACACAAAAATACCATCATTCGAAAGTGTCATGTGAATAATTTGAAAACAAACTAATACCAGGAAAAAGCTTTAATGAAGTGTCAAAACTTCTTCTATAATTCTTCCATTTTAATTAATTGGCAGCAAGGTCTTGATATCTCACTGCCAGTTTCGCTTATCAAAGAAAAGTGAATGTTACACACTAGGAATGACTTCTAAAAAATTGTGACGGCTTTCGAAAATTTGAAGTTCCATTTGTGTCCGAAAAATGTTTCCATTCGTATCCGAAAATTTGCAGTTCCATTCCGAAAATTTGCAGTGTCAGAGTGAATTGAATTTAAGATGTTATAAGGGATACCAAATTGTATATGGCATCTTATGTTTACAACAAGCTGTTCGATTTTTAGTTTATAATTTAAAAGACAAATTTCCTGTTGGTGCATACATAAACTAAGAAATATTAGTACATGACATGTTATACCACGATTATTCTGCTTGATATGCTCTATGGGAAGTTTTGGATAATGGGTAAGTTCATTTTCATGATAGAAGAGAGAGATGCTAAAAAAATCCTGCCTTGATCTGCTGTTTTCTTGAGAATTATTTTGTCAGCGGTCTTAATAAGTAACACTGATAATTTATTGACAATTCGATAGCTAGTTTACATATAATATGCAAATATTAATTATACACAACCCATATTTGGGCAATTTTTTATTTTCAGTTCTTTATATATTTACTCTGAGTTATTGATAAGTATAAATATGTTACAAATTACCCAAAAGAGAAGCAACACCAGGTCCGAAGTAGAAATTAATATTCAGTGTTCTGTATCTATAGATGCTTTCAAAGATGTGCTCATGAATATTTTTTTATGTATGTATCTTACATTAAGTGTAATGCTTTTTTTAAAAAAGTAATCATTGATATGAAGGCGAACTTGTAAGAAGCTCATCAATTTTAGATACACATAAAATATAAGATAATAAAGAAGTTATGCAATTGCCTCTTTAAAAAGACCATTTCATACATGAGGGAAATTTGATTACAAGCACAACGAGATACCAACACAGCTTACGATAGTACTTATTCATAAACGAAGTTGCAGATATACGAGTTAATGAATAAACAAGAGATAGACTTCAATTTGAAGCACAGCGTCAGCTTATGTTTGGTATAAGGATTAGAATTGCCAACTTATGAATGCATCAGAAATAAGGGTTCAACTATTGCGTGTGTATTTCTAGTGTAATCTGTTAAATATTTAAGTCTTATTTGTAATTCAAGATTTGTTTTGTTTTTCCCTATGTCACAAAGGTATATGCATTTTGTTCTCCTAAATGTGGCGATGTGTTAACTATACATTTTTTCATGATTGTATAATATGTGCTATTCTATGGGCTTCGATTTTCCCTGTGACCATATATATTTTTCCTGTCGACCCTGAAAACATCCTAAACCAGATGGGCGAGTCGGCTGACTCGAGTTTAAAAATAACTATCATATTTAGTTTAAAAGTAATTTATTATACAGGGTGTTCCGAAATTCGGCCGATAAACTTCTAGGGGTGATCGTACACATCAAGACAAACAACTTTTGCAATAGAACATGGGGTCGCAAACGCAAAGGGCGAACTCTACAGGGGGCTCTTTTTCCAGTGAATTCAGTAAAAGAAAAGGTTGCAACAGGTAAAGTGTACGACACAGGTTTAATGGAATCCAAACTCACGACAGTACAACATGATAAATGCATGAATAATAACACTGAAAGTCGTACGCAACATGACAGATACAATGGCAAGTAGGACGCGATATCAACAACAAACCTTTGAAGTAACATAAAGTAAGTGTTCAAAGGACTTGCCACCCGAAGCAATACACGCGTCGTGTGTTGTTATTCGTGCAATCGTGCTGTTGTGCTATTGCAAATTTGTATTCCGATGAACTTGAGTTGCATACTTTATCTTATACTCCCTTATCTTTTATTGAATTCATTGGCAATGAGCCCCCTGTAGCGGTCGACCTTTGCGTTTGCGATCCCATATTTGATTGCAAAAGCTGTTTGTATTTATGTGTACGATCACCCCTAGAAGTTTGTCGGTCGAATTTTGGAACACCCTGTATACATACTGGTGTGTTACCATTTCTTTAAATGAGTAACTTATGTGATGTATTATTATATATTTCCTTTATGAGTTAAAATTTTGTAAAATTGGGAACATTAGATTGATTCCCGACACCTATTCAACAAAATCAACTAACATCGAAATGTATAGAAAGGGAGATTTTAGTGCCAAGTAAATAAAACTGTCTTATAGAAGAGTTTACTGGATTACCCGAGTCGAAACTGACATCTGAGAGGCTCTTTAGTTTAAAAGTAATTTATCACATACATATTGTCAATATTCCCATCTCTTTATATGGGTATTTGATGTGCTTTATTAATGAATGTTCTGTGTGGGGAAAGGAGATGAGCTCTGTCACTTCCCCCAATTCACGAAAATAGACACACTTCTAAAGGGATAGAGAAGGGGCGTCAATGCTGTATAACCATAAACCCCACCCTGCCTTGATACCCAGATAACATTGAATGACCGAGCCGAGGTGATAGCAACACGGGAACTGTGGTCTGTCATCGAATGACCATTACTGATTGCGGTACAGATCCTTTCTGTCGAAGGTTCACCCCAGTAGTTCCTCCCAGAAAATGAAGATGGCGCCACCTGCGTAAAGCAAACCAGTTGTTTCCTTTCCCTTCTTCTTCTCCTTTCTACCAAGGCATGATTCTGAATATCGACAGTCAACATGTTAGCCGCTGATAAGGTCAGCTGAACTAGAACCTCAAGAACAGATCACAATTAGGTTCAATTCATCAACTTAGGGTCAAGCTGACGATTTGTTAGGAGTCGAAGATTGTGGTCCAGGAGACCGTGCGCTTCGCCCACCCACTCATCACAGTCGGAGGTACTCCCCGTCATCGGAAATGTGGCCAACACAACCACTCGTCCATTACTATACCCCAGGGGAAGCGAGAACCCACTTACTTATCTGGAGACTTCTCATCCTCGTACTCGTGGACCCTTCCCAGGGGATTCAAAGCCGTGTACGTAACCAGAACTGTTTTGTAGCTGAATTTGAATGTGATTACCTGAGTCGAAGCTGACTTCTGAGAGGAGCATCCATCTGGAGGCGAAGTGCAGCTCCACCTTGACCACCCTGCCGACGCCGTGGTGCAGGAAGATGGTCACGTTGCGCGAATGCTCGAAGAAGAGGTCCGGCATGTACGAGAACTGGACAGCCTGGCTCTGGAAGTAGCGACCACCCACGCTGAACCAGATCTTGGCCGAAGAGAACACCTGCCAGGGAAAAGAAAACAGCTTTAAAAACCTTTCAACGGTTTAGTTAACAATGTATTACAACTCTCAATGAAGGAGAGCATTAATTAAGTTCTGGAAATGGTCAAGAGTCGGAAAAGCACAGCTTTACAAAATTCTATCTTTACAAACATGAAATAAATTTAATTATACAATGGTTTAATAAAAACAGTTTTTAAAAACAGGCTTTTATTAGCGTTCCAAATGGTAGAATTTTTTTTATATTTTAATGACTTTCTACTTTAATTTATTATTCATTACTGTAAATATTATGGAAATATGAAATCAATTTTTCCCCCTCAAATTCATTATTAGGTGGTGTCACTCGTTTGAAACGAAATTTAATTCAACTAACATCTTTAACTGGTAATTAAGTTCTGAAAATATCAGTTAAGGATTCCCGATGAAAGTATTGTATTTTCATCGGGAATACAAAACTGTGCAAAATTTCAGGACTTCTTTAAACAAATATTTAATTGCATGTTTCTCTTTCATTGTTGAAAACTCCAACAATGCAATGTGGATGACGTTTTGTGCGGGTTTTGGTAATTGATGTAAAGAAACAGGGTGAATTAAATCGCTCAAATAGGGTTTTTACTAAAAATGTTTTTCCGTGAGATTTAACTTTGAGATTTCATGTATGTAGTGCATCTTGCTTCATGCGTTTATAAACTGGACGCGGGCAAATGAAAAAATATGAATCCCCCAGCAACGCTGGTCATGTGACCTCACTTCTTTTCTCCGCCAGGGAATGACGCATTATTCGAGATAGCCCGTGCAACACCGGGCCATGCACAGAAGTAAATAAAAGAAAAACTATTCATGAAATTTTATCTATACAAACAAGAAAGATTTTTAGTCAAACAAACGCGTGCAATGGGAAACAATTTCCATCATGTTGCTCACCTGCACGTCCCTGGAATGCATGTTGTTGCAATAGAAGTAGACGGCGGTGAAGTTTCGAACCGTGTCGAAAGTGAAGATGATCTCGATGGGCCGGGACTCCGTGCCGGTCAGGATGTCGTTGGAGAGGGTGCTGATCCCACCGCTGTCGTTCTTCCACCCCACCCACTCGTAGCCTGTCAAAGAAAAAGTTAAATTTTTTAAAAAAATGTTTGCTTCTCTTCCGGGGGAGGTGATTTCCTTTCTAAATTGCATTTTGAAGAGCTTTTCTTCAAAGTCAGGCGGCTGAGTTTTGATGATTTATTCGAAAAAAATTCGTTTTTTAGTATCTAGCGAAGACAACAGATGGCAGCACCCATTCTGTTTTTTATCCTTATGGATTTATACACCCATTAACATCATTTTTTAGAAGAAAAATTACTTATTTCTGCCCCTGAAAGTTTCCTGTTGTTGTTTGCTAATTCCATTTGATCTGGCATAACTAGCCAAATCCATGTTATGATAAAATGGAAGTGTGACAGCAATCTTGCAGCACCTAAAACCACCACAGTTAGAAGTCTGACTTGAAGAAGGTAGAAGGCTGCCTTCTTGGAGGACTTTCAGGGAAAACTGGCCAACATTTGTGTTTATGGCATCATCGCCAGCTGTGTTGTTAGATGTATTTGCATGCGTATCTAACCCGTCCTTTTCAGTGATGTCATCTCGTGACCAATGGCGAGGAAGCAGCTGCAGTATTTAAAGGCGGTGTTCCACCTGATCATTCTCTCACTCTTTGTTATCATCTCACCACTCTCGTGGTAATTTTTAACTTAATTGTTGTTCTATTAAACATGTTATCGTTCTAAATTTGCGTTTTTATTCCGTGTAGTTTGCGCTGTGTCAAAATGAATTTAACCTTTTTGGAGGAAGTGAGTGTAGTTTCAAAGATAGTGTGAAGTACGGTGATGATAGTAGCTGGAACCTTATGCCACGGTCATTACTCTGCCTGTGATCAATCATACCCGGCACCAACTCGCACCTTTTACTGCCACATCGGTAGCCTTCTCGCACTTACGGCACATGTTTCACTCGATGGAAAGCCAGAAAACACTCCAGCCACTACCCCAACCGCAGCGGGCAATTTATTCTAAAGCGCCTATTGGTCTACAAGTTTTTGAATAATGCTGATAAAGAGCTCACCGGAGATAGAAGCATGGCCTTCTTCCTCAGATTCAAATTCCTCAGCCATGTTTTACCTGAACTCACTAGATTACTGGTGGGCTTATTTATATCCTTAGTTAGAGTAAATACTGTAGCGTCAGACTCAGAATAAAGCCAATTTTTATAACAAAAATATATTTATTAGCTATTAATAAAATGAAGTAGATGAGTCGTACCAAACAATTTGAAGAAGCTGAAAAATAAACAATCACAATTATTCACATTACGTGCAGTCTGTACCTCGAGAACAAATATATAAAAAATACTGGTAAAGCCGTCTTAGTCCAGTATTTAAAAGATAAGACTGAAGCCTGAAAAAAATTCGTTACAGTACAATTGTTTGACTGTTGAGTCTCGACTGTTTGTCAAGACAGAAAATGATGTCCAGTATTTATCCCAATTTTGAGTAAAACGTTCCAGATTGTTCCATTTTTCATTGATAATTAAAAGCTCCTATTAAAAATTAAAAAAAAGACAAACATTTAATTAAAAAATTCTAGCTACTCAAAAATTTTTCTATTCAACTTTTATTATATACAAAACACAACACCACTCCATGCCCCTGCAACTATAACCTTTAAGGTTATTTAAGTAGTGTCGCGGATATGAAGTGAAAGAAAAATCACAACACCCAAGGGGTGACCTCTTGTAGTCCTTACCAAATTCCTCTCACTGCTGCCTAATTATTAAACTTTCCAAGTTTACAAATGTTATCAGGAGCGAGTCCATTACGATGGATCGCTATTGTGCTTTACACTGCAATTTTGTTTTGGCAACAATAATAAATAAGCTATGAGAATACACAAAATTACACTATTGCACTTGAAATAACTGGACAGGTGAAATAACTACATGCAATGGGAAAACTGTAAGATGGGAAAAAAATTCCATTTACAAGACAAAACATTCGAATGAGGAAAGGAGAAAAAAATATATATAAAAAAAGTAAAAAAATATTCACAATTACAACGCAATTAGACCTTTAAGCTTTTTGTGTTTGGGGCGTTCGGTTGCACCTAAACTATCATAGTAAACTACGATTTGGCTCAGGATAGTTGACTTGGCTGATTTTTATTATATACAGGGTAGTCAGGAACTCCGCCGTCAAACTTTTAGGAGTGATCTTGCATGCCAAGACAAAACAAATTTTACTATTCGGGGTTTATTATTAGGGGTCGCAAACGTAGAGAAGACTGCCACAGAGGGCTCATTGCCAGTAAATTAAGTAAAAGAAAAAGATTTAAACCATTCTCTTTTAAGATTATTTCATGTTTTTTCAAAGGTATCATCTTAAAAAACCACCAAATAATTTTAAAAGAGAGTGGTTTAAATCTTTACTCTTTAACAAAAATGCAACTTTTAAAATTTGGGAGATATTCCTTATAAGTGATAACATATGGAATAAACTTTCCCAAGTGTATCGTAGGTATACCTGACTTTCTTTCGTTTCCCTCTTCTAAATTGTGTTGCAGAATTCGGTTTTTTGTATCGTTTTTTTTTTTCATTAAATTTTTTATAGAAATTGTTTTGTTGTTGTTTCGCTTCTTTTTGAAAATTGTTTTTTTAAGATTTTTTTTCCTGCCTCTCTTCTCTAAATTGTATATCAGACTTCGTTTTTTTTTTTTTAACTTTTTATTAGATTTTATAAAATTTTCTTTATTTTATGTATGTTTCTTTATTTATTACACTTATTTGTATTTATTTATTATTCATGTTTGTAATTACTTATTATGTTTGCTGCTTGTTTTTCATTATATTTATAAGCACATTTGTATTTTGTATTGTATTACTCTTATTGTATTATTTTACTTATATTGTATTGCCTAATTTTTTGTATTATATTGTATTCTATTATTTTGTATTGTATTACTTTAATATTTCTATTGGAATTATTCTTCCCGCCGATTCGTCACATGCTTTAAACCCTTTGGGCAATAAAAAAAGAAAAGGATATGCCAGATAAAGCATACAAATCAGGTTCAATGGAATGCATATTCACAATAGTACAGCATTTTATATAACAACATTATAAACATTAACATGTTAAAAAGACTGGAGAAAGCAAATTTTGGACTGCATTTCAGTAAACTTGGCTAGTATCGAAAGCCTTCAACAGCATTTTATTATGTAAGGTGCACTAACATGTTTCTTATTGTTCTTAAATGCTTTAATATTTCATAAAAATGCAGCACTTATTGACCAGTATTGCATTGTGGAAACTCGAAGATCACGAAGTTTTCCAATAATTTATGTAATAACTTTTATTGATTACCTCGTTTTTTATACAGACCATCAGAGGGGCGGCGAATAATTCAATTTTGATCATAATTACGAAGCATATTATATTAGTTTTAAATGAAAATCACATTATTCGGTTTCTGGAATGGGGCCAATAATATCTTCATTACACATCGACAGATGGCGTCCTAATAGCTATGCAATTCGCCTGGGGAAAATGAACGCGATTGATTAGAAAATAATTTTCGGTTGTTTAAAATTGAATGTAAAAAGAAATTCATTACATTATTTTAAATAAAATTATAGTGTTGCTTCCAATAAAAAAATCAGAAAAAAAAGATAATTTTTTGATATATTTAAACAGCAAACATTTTACTTGACTTTGCTTTAAAATCTAAATCGAATTAAGAAAAATATATTAACAAAATACATACATTTTTTATTTAAATTTGTGATTGCTATAGCTTTAAAATTTGTTTATTTTCGTGTTTATTATTATTTAGAAACTGAATTCTTTCGCTGATTTTGTTTTCTGTTTCAGAAAACATTTTGCTTAAGCAGCCGAACTAAAAAACACCACTAATAAAAAATTCTGGTTTGTCAGGAAACTAGATTAAGGAAATGTTCGACTTAAAAAAATTAAAACATGTGCTAGAAATAAATTGCATATTTGTTCACTATTGTGCAAGAAATCAACTCATAGCATAATGAACACACTGAATTTTGGGCACAATTTGAGGAGTAATATCTTGTGTCACTTTACCTGGTAATGCACTTAAAATATACTTCTTTATTATTATTAAAAAACAGGTTTAAGAATTACTACAAGAAAAACGGGCTCTTTAATTTATAATTATTGTAACATATTGTCACGAAATTTTCAAGTGGAGTTACTAATATTTGAAAATGTTTGGATTTAGATGCAAATTATGCCTATCTTTTATAGACGCGAACAATTTATTTGTCTTCGTGAAAACAAAGTTTGTGGAAGCATAAATCCATAAAATAAAAATTATAATAAGTGCTGCATCTGTTGTCTTTATTAATTAATACGAACACATTTTTCAAATAAATCACCGAAAGACTACCGCCTGACAAAGAAAAAAAAAAGCTCTTGAAAAGGGCAGTCTCGACGAGAAACTACTGCCCTTGAAATATTTTAAAATATCAAAATATAATTTAATCCAAAAAAATGAAGGCGAAAGGGCGTAGAAAAAACCACGTTTATTACATTGTAGAAATAAATGTTATTCCAACAGTTCGGAATCAAACTGGATTAATATTACAATGAAACCTCGCATAACGAGTGATTCGCATAACGAGCAAAATAAATTGTAAAAAATGAGTCGCTTAAAGAGGGATGTTTCGCATAACGAGAGACGAGAAGAGGGAGTCCCGGATTTTGTACCTGCTACTGTCTACCACAGAGCTTTTATTTTGCTTTAGTTCTTATTAAACTAGGTGTCTAGTACTTGTGCGTGCACTTTTAATCGAATGAAATTTTTTGTTTTGATTTCTTTTTTATAGTAATAAACGTTTTGAATGGAACGAATGATTTTGGTTATTTTCATTTTTTGATTCCAGTAATATTTAAGGCCATGGTTTTTTAAAAACTATTTTTCTGCCATGCATTTACAGTTGATACGTTACGTAACAAATGATGTGACGTATTTGAGTGACGTAACGAGTTGACTGACGTATTTGAGTCGATGACGTAACGTAATTGACTTATTTCTTTTAATTAGGATAACAAAATAGGTACATCAGTCAGTGTTTAGCACTCATTCTGCTTTTCATTTCTGAAAATCCTATCCGCAATTCATGCTGGTTGTTTGTGCATAAAAGATAAGATGAAGATGATTCAGGCTCCTTAAGGCGACCATGGACCTTCAAAATCATTAAAAAAATTTTTGAAATGATAAATTTGAAAGTTTTCAGACATTAGTAAGAGCACTATATAATATAATACACAAAATTTCACAGCAATATATTTATGTAATAATCTCACTTAATTTTATTCCAAATTCTAATATTATATATTTTAAAATCTTAATGTATTCCAAAATCACTTTTCTAAAACTCCAGTTTCGTTCTTTTCCCGCGCTGGAGGTATATTAAATCTCTCATTTTGGCATATTTATTACTAAAAGAATATTTAATCGCTTTCACGTGCCGACAGAAAATCATGACGGAGTCCCTTTGGCTCCAGACTTTTTCCCTGAAACGCCTACGTAACTTATTAAAAAACCCCAATATTCCCTTCACTTTGATCACGTGTCCATATGTTATTCCCTTATCCGAGAGAATACAAGGATTTTTCTGTGCACTTTCGCTTGTAACCTAAACAGAGATGGCCGTATATCCACCACTCTCCTATCGATAATAAAAAGAAATTAGTTAATTACTCGGCCTGTGTTTATTTTCAACGACTACAACCACGGATACGTTATATTTATTTATGTCTGAGTTATGGGTATAAACGTAATTTTTAATAACAATTAATTACCCCTTTATGATAAATGTTCCAGGCTCTCCAAAATGATTCGAAATCACTCTAATTCTTTTTATTAGTTACTCTAATCCTTTTCGAACAAAAATTGGGATTAAGTTTTATGTTTTAGAAAGGAATTTCAAAATGAACACACATATCTCGAAAATATTGAATTTGTAAAAAAATATTTCCAATATTTGATATAGAAAATTTTTTTTACATTTTAAGAACAAAATAACTTCTTTATGAATGGCAAAAATTATTCTCTGTATATGGTTTTATACATATATAAAATGTCATGACATTTGAACAAAAATTGAAGTGCCTGGAACATTTATCATAAAGACCTTTACTAGTTATTAGAAATTAAGTCTGTACCCGTAACTCAGAAATTAATAAATATATTGCAATGAGATGTTGCGTGTTCTCTTATATAGTGCTCTTAGTAATGTTTGCGAAATTTCAAATTGGTTAGCTGAAAATTTAAAAAATGATTTTGAATGTCCCTTGTCACCTTAACGATCTTATAAATAATTTTCTTAGAATAAACGTTATACATAAACTTTTTTGAGTACTTTTTCGGCATGGAACGCATTATCATATTTTACTATGGGAAAAATTGTTTCGCATAGCAAGTAAGCTTCTGGAACGAATTATGCTTGTTATGCGAGGCTTCACTGAATCTTAGTGTCAGTTTCTTCGTATTAAGATAAATTCCTACCTTTCCCATAGCCTTGGGTGTCCACCTTGAAGTTATCGTCCCCCTTCTGTCCGTCTGTCAATTGTCCCAGCCCCCCGTGCAGGTAGCTGTCGTCTTTGATGCCGTCATAGATCTTGTCCGAGAGGTTGACGTCCACTCCTCGACGTTCGCCCTGGGGCATGGCATACGACACGAGTCCATCTGAGAAGAGAGATAATTATTAAATTATAGGCATTCATTCGGTGCATTATGGATAATGTCACCTGTGGCTCCTCTCACCTCAGAAATAAGCAATGCTGCAAAAGTTGTATAGACCTAAGTTGCAGGAAATTTTGTGCTGCTTTTTTTAGTATGTAATGATGATGTACTAAAAATTGATAGTTTTTGAGCTATATGCAAAAAATCGGACAAAATTTTTTCTTGTTTTTTGGCCATAACTAAAATTCCAACAAAAATTTTTGGTGGCAAACCTCAGATTCGTAAGCAGCACCCAAAATACATAAAGAAGCTAAAAATTACAACTATACAAGAATTCTATTTAAAAACTACTTAATGACTGGACTACTGAGAGAAAGAGAAAAGAAGCAAAATGAGGAAGGCAAAGGCGGAAGTCGCGCCAAACGAGAGCAGCTCAAGGGCATCTTAATTCAAACGAAAAAAGGGTTGCTTTTTCTTCCGACTGAGCTCTGCGCGTTACTAAGTGCGCGAATTTTGATCCTTAGGAAGGGCAAAACTCTATGCAGCTCTGATCTGTCTCTTTCTTAATTCTTGATCGATTTTCCGTCTTCCTTTTACATTTTTCATTACTTTTTTTGTCATTTTCGCTGATCCTTCGACTACGGATTTATTTTAAAAATATTTTTTGTCCAATTTTTCTATGCGAATGAAGATAATAATAGAATAAACCAGATTTATTGTATGGGTTACTTTTTTTTCCTCCGAGCGGATCTTAAACCAAACGCTGGGATATAATAGTCTCATAATGAAAAAAAACTTTACATTTTTATGCATGAAACATTATCATCATTATTATTAGTTATTATGAAAACTTGTTTATATACCTAAAATATTTCATCAATATTATTGCAAAAAAGTGTATTGCTTATCAATAGATCAAAATTATTGAACATATATGCACAGAAGAAAAGTTTTGGCTTTTGGAGGGAAAATAGGTTATGACATCTGGGTGACTAAAGAAGAAATGTGCACAATAGTTCTTGTCCTACATCTGGGGCACATTACAATGAGTTTCAAAGCAATTTTTATCCCAATAATAATTTTAAATTGTGAGTGAGACGTATATGTCCCGTTAGTAGTCAAAGGGTTAGGATTGAGTGCATTCAACTTTAAAATTCCTAACACATTTATTTTAATGTTTTTAAAGTTCTAAGTTTATAGTTTTTATTCTTTGTTAGCCTGATGTTCTTGTTATGACACACGTACTCTGTAACTGGAGTTTTCTCTGTAGTGCGAATTTCTTTAATTTGTTAAAGCAATAATTAAATAATGATTTCTTAATGCTAAAACATCAGAATGTACCATGACGAGAGAATTAATCTTTAACGCCTTTTTTTCAAAGCTGCAAGTGGATAATGACGTTCAGTGTTAAGTTTTACGATTAATAAGTGTTTGCCCTCCATTAAATCAAAGTTCAAATGCGAAATTTGTCAACAACCTCTTTCTACGACTCATAATTCCAAACCTCACATATTAAGTCCATTTACTACAGTAAGATATGTAGGTACATCACCATCATAACTCGAGCGACACCGATATAATTGCAAACCATCCCTTCGGGCCAAGTTTCTTCTCCCCCCACAGGAATTATTTTCACCTCCCCTTCCTACTCCACCACCCAGAAGACATCTCGTGATATTACGTGACTAAGTGGTTAAAGAGAGAACTCTAGAGCAGCGGATGAGAGTTGCTAATGGACCAATTAGATTGAAGAGTTTTAAGGATTTCACAGTAGCGGATTCTGTCGCTAAACGTAATGATATGGGATAATAACAATTCTCTTGTAACTTGAAAGATCGGAGATCACAGTTGCCACACTTTGGGTGGATTGATTTTGAAACTGTAAATGGAGAATATGAGAAAATGTGGTTTAGAGGTCTTCTGTCTAAGCTGCTATTTTGCAAATTGCACTATTGTATATTGGGAGCTCCTTATAGTAGAAGGATTATTTGGTTAAATTGTCATACGTTGAATCTGGTAACTGCCACTATTTTTCTTTATGGACTTCAATTAGCTTCAAATGAGATGCACTTTCCTTTAACACGTATCTTTATACCATATGAAAATAGTTAGAACTGTATGAAGAGATATTAGGAAATTATGAGCAAATTTCTGTAATAATATAAAGCGTTATAAATAATACTATTAAATGCACATTTCCATTCCCAAAATACTGCTTAAAATTTAAGTAGTTTATGAATATAGGTTTGGTTTATTATAAATAATAATAATAAACAAGAATTCTTTTGAAATCGTTAAAGTTTTAATACATAATGGAAATATATAGTCTTCTGTAATTGCTGGTCTGCATGCAGAATTTACCTATAAATGTTTAAATTTAAAGAGTCAGTTAATTAAATTAAGGCGTCAGGTGGCATTTATTTTAATTTCAGAAATACTAGAGACACACACAGATACTGGGTATGTTATATTAAATGATTGTTAATTGATAGAAATTTCAAAAGAGACTTTTAGAATCAGTCAATAGATGAGTGATATCATTATTCGAGAAAACTTAGGACTGAAAATTTACACATCGTCGCTTAACAAGCAATACCACCTATCTCAGTTTTATGAAATTTCAAAGAGGAAAAAAATACTCAATTTTTCGCAACCAATAACGAATATTTCTGATTTTTTTCACATCTTATTGGAACACGTGTTCTTATATCTATATTAGGCGTTAAAAATTAATTCAGAAATATTCGTTACTAGCTGATGCCCGAGACTTCGTCCACATAGTAACGTATTATTGGTACTTTGTTGTTCGGGATAAAATATTGTTACGAACATGGAAAGTCGCTTCCTAGCAATGTTAGTCTTATGGTTGGGAAGAGAGTTTTACAGGGGTAAGTATAGGATGAATGGCAGCAGCCAGGCCTGGACTCCTGACGTTGGCGACCATTTTGGCGTCTTGTCGACAAATCGACGATTCCAGAAAATGCGACCCTCTACTCGATATCTCTATTAGGAAAGAAAATACGCTTGAATGTACGAGAAAACTCCATGTGACGTCACGGCCTGTCGGGGAGAGTATATAAGGGCTGGTCTTGGATCAGGGAGAGGAGTGTGTGTTTATCCACTGGAACGACTTTGGAATTTCGCTTGCAGTGCGAGCTAGGAAGCCGGTGAGCTGACCGCTATTGAAAGTGCTGTTATTGTCGTTATTAGTGATTTGCCGACTGTTTGTGTTGCTAAATCCCAAAGTGCTGAACTGTTATTATCTATGTATCTGTTACCGTTGCTAATCTGGGCAAGATCTATTGTTACCTGATTGAATATTTTTTTTATTTAAATTATAATGGGGCCTGAAAATAAGCTGAATTAAATATGTTAAGCAAATTGTAAGTTAAGTTACAATTTTCTTAACATGTTTCTATCACTTTCCTTTCATACTGCATAGTAAAATAGTATAACTTAAAGAAGTTATTTTTTCCTCAACCAACCACAGCTTTATAGATTCTGAGTTTACTATAGTATCAACTCTAGTATCAATTGTATCAACTACAGTCTATTGCACAACTTGCTGCTTTTAATGCAATGAATATTTTTTAAAAAATGCAGCATTACAATGATTTGCCATGTTTTGAAAAACAGCTTTACCTCAAGATGTGCATTCGGAAATGATTTACAACTCCATAGCTGAGTCCAATTTGAAACAAAAGAACCGAAACATTCAGATTAACATTTCGAACGTTTCAATTGCACGAATAACACTTTTCTGCATTGTATCGCAAATACTTTCGGATCAATAATCCATCCCCAAAAGAGTGACACATTTTTGACTCCTTGAAAAAAAGACAAGAATGGCTTGTTACGTCCTAAAATTTCTTTGAGAGAAGTAAGTTTGAAATGCAGTTGGAAGTTGAGCTCGCAAGTTTTCGAGCGAACAAGTGACAAACAGTCACAGTTTCCTGGCTTCTTTCTCCGCGGAGCAAAATAACAATGTTTGACAAGTTCTGAGAACTCCGCTTTTCGAATTGCAGGAATATTTTCTCTCGACTCGAAGATTTTTTTTTTCAAACGAATCGATCTCTTAGATTAGTTGTGTAAACAGTATATTTTTATTTTTTGGTATGTGAAGTATGCAAAGAGAAAGTATTGTAATGGTGAACAATTTCGAATTTGAAATTTTGACTCGATTCAATTTTTTCAACTTTGATGAATCTTGTCAGATCTTCCTGAGTCCCAAAATGCAATTTCCGGAAATACATCAGTCACTCGGTCTGTAGGAGAACACGATCACTCAAAAACGAAATGAATTAGACAGATGAAATTTGGCATGAGTCTTTACTCCAAAATTGTAGATCTTTATAAATTTTGGATGAAATCCGTCGAAGGAAAATTTGTTTGTCTACTCGTCATTGTTCCTACGAACAAGATCACTCAAAAACGAAATGAGTTAGACAGATGAAATTTGGCATGAGTCTTTACTCCAAAATTG
>BGPR01000130.1:472255-486710 GCA_013235015.1 Araneus ventricosus
CGAACAAGATCACTCAAAAACGAAATGAGTTAGACAGATGAAATTTGGCATGAGTCTTTACTCCAAAATTGTAGTTTTTTTTATAAATTTTGGATGAAATCCATCGAAGGAAAATTTGTTTCTATATCCGTATTTGTTCACGTGAACACGATCATTCAAAAACGCAACGAGGGGATTCTAAAATATAACAGATACAGAACCATACAGAAAAGTATTCCTGTTGTTATATTTTAGAATACCCGCAGGTGAGTGACACCTTGAAAAAGTTCATCTGGTGGATTCTTTTAACTTCTTCATCCTGGTTCAATTTTAATTTTTCCAAAATTTCATTGTGTTTGATGCTTTTTTGTTTTTTATATGTAAAGAATGTTACTAGCATGCTTCACTCATAAGGCGAAGTACTTTGTTCATAATCTTCAAACTGTCTTGACTTTTCTGCGATGAATTCTATAAAAACTCTTCTATCGATTAAGAAAATTTTATTTTTAAGAATCTGATAGAGTTATAAAAAATCCCAATACCATGGAAGATGCACCCATAGAGCTCCACCCTCATGCAAATGGTTCTCAGGTGGATGCTGTAGGGGACGAATCGAATCTTCGTCGCGATAATAGGGGGGTCGACGATTCGCTTCACGCTCGAATAAGTGTTCGTGTTGCCTTTGAAGATCTAGAAGAAAAAAAATGAAATTGTAAATGAACATACTTATAAACGATACAATAAATTTAAACACAAAAAATAGCAAGAGTGATTAATTAGAATACTTTAGTGTTAAAACAGTAAATATCGCAGAATGCATTCATGAAAGAGTGATTAAATAAAATATTTAAATATCCTCTATATAGCTAAAATAAATCAGTATGCTCATTATTATAATGATTAGAACACACGTTAACCGGGAGTTATTGAGATTTGACCAGAATAATATTGATGCACTAAATTGAATTTAGTGTGCCGAAATAAACACCCTCCCGTTCTACAGTAGAAATTTGACCCATTTGATGAGAAAGAACCAAAACATAACAAATCTGATCTTTGAAATAGCTGTTTTCTACTAACAACTGAAAAGAAGGAATATTATTAGAAAACACGATAAGCAGTTTTCTTCATTCAGATCGAAACATTATTACATGCTAATCCTTTATTGATGGCGTAAGTTTGATTTTAAAACCCTCTAAGAGCAGAGCTTTTAGAAAGCATGAGACACTAAATGTATTCGACAATGCTGGACACTCTTTTATTTCGAAGCAATAAATTTGTCAGCGTGATGCTTTGATTAAATGCCTTGTGATTTTCCAGATTAGATCTTTCTCTCTTGTAAATACAATAGAACCCCGCTAATCCGAACTAATTGGGACCGGTGCCTGTTCGGATTACAAAAAATTCGGATTACCCGAAATTCCAAATAAAAATAAAAAAGAAAAAGATGTGTGCTAAAAAAATGTAAGTTATAAGTACTCAGTACTACTATCTCTTGAATTCTTTTATTCAAAAGCCATAGAAAGAGAATATGTCTCCCCTTTTAATTAGAATAATGGATGTGACCTTATCTTACGGAGAATTGCATTAGTTTCTTCAATGTGTACAAAATTATGCATGTTGAAAAGATACTTTTTTGTTTTTAGTATATATATTTAAATATTTTCAGGTTATCTTTTCAATTACATATAATTTTCGAAAATAAAATCGGTTCGGATTAGCGGGGTTCTACTGTACCACAAATTTCCTGATCGCTTCAAGGTCAGCAGTAATGAACGGTCAAACAAAAACAACCCGCTAGGGTAGTTATCCTACCCCTTCTCCAAACCACATTGATCACTGCATACATTTTTGAATTTCTACAGCTCCTCAAAACTAATCAAGGGCTTTAGGGGTCTATTCTGGTACCCCCGGTTGGGTTGGGAGACGTCACTTTTCCCGTTGTTAACGTGCGGAAAAAGTGACGTCTCCCAACCCAACCGGGGGTACCAGAATAGACCCGTTAGACAGATCTTTCTCCTCTCGTGAAGTGAAAACTATCTGAGCGTCTAAAACTGCCCGAACCGTCACTACATGGTTAAACGATAATATCTCAAATGCAATTCGAATCAAACGTAACATTTAAAATACGTATATCTATTTATCAAAGATTCATAAATTATTAGCTCTTATTAATTATTATCTTATTATTTATTTATTTCACACTAAGAGGAATTCTTTGATAAGTGATTTTGCACGAAAATGGATTGGCTTATTTACTTAAAAATACATAAATGTTTATTTTAAAAATAACTTGACACTGTAAATCGAGATGGAATATTCTTTACTTAAAGCAGAAGCAACTCGTTAAACACATCTCGAAACTGTTTACGAAAATTAACGCGATTACCTCGCCTTAGATAAGCACCTAGAGGAAATAATTTAATCAACCGCCGCATAATTGGAGCCCCTATCGAATGCAAATCAGAACACTTCCACCTGCTTCCAACCCCACCGGAGACGAATTCTGAGCACCTCCAACAACAAACACAAGACAAACTCGTCCCAAACTGTTCACAGGAGGAGGAATAAAGCAAAAATAAAAGACGCAACCTTTTTATTCTTGGGAGCCCTCTGCTATGGGCCTCTTCCGAAATTGATTACAGTGCGAAAGAAAAACTCCCGTTAGGCTTAACATAAAGACCACTCAATTCCGTATGCAAATGAAGAGATGGGGGCCGCATTGATTCCTTGCCCTAATTGGATGTAAATGGTCGGGCCGTTTTCTTTTAAGGCAGATGGTTGGATTACTCGGGAAACGGTGGAAAAACCTGTGCTTCGAGATTGGATGAGCTTGTTGGATGCAAGGTCACGGCTGACACGACGCAGTCACAGCAAACTGCCAAGAGTATTCCTTTCTGATACTTGTATGATGACGAGGGAAGGTACTTATGTTTCAAGTAAGGTAGAATGTAACTTAGCAAATTCGAAGCTGATAGGATAACAATAAAAATTCGATTCATCCGAAAATTTGAGTTGAGAAAAATTGGATCTGAAAATACAAAATAACCGACAATTTTTAAACTAAAAATGGTCGTTGTCCGTGACTAATGCTCAATAATGACTTATGGACTGTTATTGCATCAATTTTTATTGAAGGTACCTCTCTCTGGAGCTAACTTTCTAACTTAAAACATTGAGCCTTTTGCTGAGAAATCATACAGGTATCTTTACTCCAAGAGTTCTGTAATCATGTGATCTGAATAAAAATCAACAATCTTTGGCATCATACATTTAGCCTAATAAAGTCATTAATATATGTAGAATGATATCTCATACTTGAATAGGGATTTTGCAACTGATTATTTCTGTTATCTGTCATATTTTTTCAAAAAAATATCTCCAAAGATTCGTCACTATGGGTTCTGAGATCAATCCAGTATGATAGAGCATGGTTTAGTTTAGTTTCATTACATTGAAGTCCTATTTTGAAGGAACACGTGGGCTGTTTAGGAACGGAATTCGTAATTTTCGGATGATGAGAACACACCTGATTTTGCACCACATTTCAGATGATGAGGACACACCTGAGCTAGTAACCCATCTCCAAACTTCCGCATCACACTAGAGAGAGAACGTTTGGCCCTCGAAGTTAAATTTGACGTGTATCAGGCCCGCATACACGGCATATCTTTGATGGAATCAAGCGTCGAACCTGGAAGCCTCCGGTCCCGAACCCGAGATTCTGCCAACAGGTCACCGCTGCACCTGAGTAGATGATGACTAAGTCGCCAAGCTAACAGCACAATTAACATTACAACTAATTAATCCCAAACAATCGACGTACACCAGGCCCACGTACACAGGCGCATCTTTGGTAGAAGTATGTTTCGAATCTGGAACCCTCCAGTCCCTACCACCAGGGTGACTCAGAACCATATCCCAGATTCGAACTCATGAACAGTAGAACAAAAAATGGTTGCCTTAACTATTATGCAACAAAAGTCCAGACAGAGCATGATCGCTTTAATAACGAGGAAGATATTACGTCAACAAATCTACCTTTTATCGTTAGAGAGTAATTTCGCTTTACATAAAGATATAGGCATGCATCCTACACAATATTGCGCATTCCCAAGACAGAAAAAAATCTACAAATGCTTACGCCCCTTTTTCAAATGCATCTACAGTAGGAGGTAACCAACAAAACGGAATCAACAACCAACCAAAACCAACGCCAACCACCAGTTCTGACAGAGAGAACAATTACAACCAAATAAATTCAAATCTATTTTTTGCACCAGCAGACATATCCTCACCTCGGGTGCCAACGATAACCTCCCTGATGAGTCGCAGGTGGTTAACGGGTTGTTCTGCTGACAGTCATCATGGTAACCTGCCCGGGCAGAACGGAAGAACTCATTTGCAAGCCTAATTTCGCCCGGAATTACTGTGATGGATCCCGAGGTTCTGCGTTGACGCGTTCGCAGTTGGGGACAGAAGATGATGAATGTATTCGATTATGTCGAATGCTCGGAACAGGGGGTGGGCGAGCGTGTGGTCGCATGTTCCAACGGGATAGCAGCCGGCCAGTGATACAGTATCTGGAGTGCGCAGAGATGTATGGATAATTGGATCATTAATAAACCATGCTTCGTTCTGGAAGATGGGAAAAAACTGGAGAGGAGAAATAACCGAGGGAGATGAAAAGCTTTTATGAAATATTGTGTTTCAAATGGAAGGGTTTTGCAGCGAAGAAGTAAGGAGTTGGCAATTAACTAATGCAGGTGGAGAGCTTTAGTGCAAGATTTAGATCAATAGAGGACTCCAGAAATGCTTTTCAAGAAAATTACCATCCATTTTTGTAAGAATAGCTTAGAAATGACTATTTTAGTGAATACTTTCTGAATTTTCACTTGCGTTGCTCAGAAAAGGTGTTTTGAAGATTCTAAAATTTCATTTTAATACTTTTTTTAAACATAAGCAAAGATAAAAGCTTCATTAATTAAAATTCTACAAATGAAATCCAGAGACCCCAAAGGATTCAAGGATGGTTGAACAAAACTTTTCGTTAATATTTCATTTGCATTTCTTAAACAAGCTTTAAATTTAAAATGTAAAGTGTAAATTTTACATGGATGATTTTGTGTTGTATTTTGCATTGAGATGCATAAAAGAAAATTGCGCGTTTTCAGTTAGTTTCACATTTATTAATTTATTAATAGAGTTTAAATTTAAAATTACCCATAAAATTCAACAAATTATTAAAATTGTTCATCATGAATAAAAATACTCCATAAAAAATATTTTAATTCAAAACATAGATTCTAATGTAAACAGAAAATGATCTTGAATAAATTTCACGAAGTTTAAGAACAAATGATAATAATAATAAAAATCCCAAGACACCTAATTTAACGTCTAATATGTTCTTACTGCACGATAGGCAGTAGATTCAAAATTTGAAGTGGCGCGGGTCATATGAGCACGAATTGACCCATTTAAATCAAATAAAGCAGCGGCCATTTTTATAATTACTTCAGCTAGATTGTATTCAAGTGAATTCTTAGAAAGTAAAGTACTAACACTGCAATAGATTAAGAAACCACTACTTTAAGACGAAAATGAATATCAAGTTACGTATAATACACGCATTATGTATACTATCCAGAAAAAGATCACGATTTAGAAGCAAGCTTTTTCATTTCGATTCAGGTGAATTCTTATAAAAAATATTGCCTACTTCTTTTTCAAACCAAAAACAGAAAGGACTTTGATCCCAAGCCAGTAATTGCATGATGCACAGCAGATTCGAAATTTGAATTGACGCTGATCACTTTACGCCTATCATTAGAGCCCGAATTGACCCCATTGAATCAAATAGCGCGTGTTCGTGTTTATAATTACTTCAGACAGAATGTTTTAAAGTGAATTTTTAGAAAGTAAAGTGGTAACTTTGCAACGCTTTAAGAAGCCAATATTTTATTTCGAAAATGAAACTGAATATCAAGCTAAGTATAAAATTCAGAAAAAGATAACATCTTACAAGAAAGCTTTTTCATTTCGATTCAGGCGAATTCTTTTCAAAACTATTGCCTACTTCTTCTTCAAGCCGAAAACACAAAGGACTTTGATCCTAAGCCTCCAAACGACTTCTATTAGTATTTGAAATCGTCCAAGCGTAAGGAAAGGAATCGGGGTCATCCACGTGAACAAGCCCTCCCTCTTCCTTCCTTCCTCCCCCCCCCAACTTTTGGACCCCAGGGGGCCAATTATGAGTTTTCTTACGAAAACGTAGAATCATTTCTTATTCGGGAACAATGGGTTAGGCACAAATTACCGCAGACCCAGTCGAGTTCATCAATAATTGGAAAATAATAATTAGTCATTCCGGGAGCGGGCAATTCATCTCTTTTAATTGCCGCACCGGGGAAGGTTGCTGAAGAAGATGCTCTCTCGAATCCGAGTCGGAAGAAGCGCTGTTCATTACAGGTTCCAGAGGAAGAGATCTTCTGGGGGATGGTAAATTGACGGTGTATCAGGAGTTCATTCTGGTAGTTTTTTAATGTATGGTACTGGCAGAGTGGAGGTTTTACTCCAACAGAAGTTCGCGAGCTAATTGAGTTCAGATATGGTTGCCGTATGATGTTTTTAAAATTTTCCCAAGAAAATCGATATGTAAAGAGTATATAAAGGACTTGGAGACATTCCATAAGATTTTTACTTGATATGAATTAAATGATTTTCTTATTGTAATAATGAAGGCTACATGCATCAAAAATGGAAGATTTAATTTGAAATAAAAACTACTTTGTTGTTAGAATTCCGCTCCGGAAGAAGCGATTTTCATCATAGTTTTCAAAGGAAAAGATCTTCTTGTGGATGGTAAGTTGACAGTGTATCAAGAGTTCATTTCTGGTAGTTTTTTAATGGATGGTATTGGCAGAGTGGAGGTTTTACTCCACCAGAAATTCCGAGCTAATTGAGTTGCGATATAAATGCCATATGATGTTTTTAAAATTTCCCCAAGAAAATCGATGTCAAATCAGCTAAGGGTTTGTTACACTTGGATACATTCTACTTGCTTTGTGATACGAATTAAATGGTTTTCTTAATGTAATAATAAATGCTACAGGCACCAAAAATGGAAGATTTAAAATTTTATAAGAACTACTTGGCTGTTAAATGTGATTTTAAATATTCAAGCGCGGAATAATATGTATATGTTCAAGAGAAAGTAAATGGGGGATATTAATTAAATTATTAATCAATAACTCATTTCTGATAGTTTTTTTAATGTACGGTGCTGGCAATGTGGAGGTTTTACTCCGCCAGAAGTTCCGAGCTAATTGAGTTAAGATATGGTTGTCATGTGATGTTTTTAAAATTTTCTCATGAAAATCGATGAGAAGTCAGTTAAGAGTACATAAAGAACTAGGATTCATTCCACAAGATTTTAATTGCTTTGTGATACTAATTAAATGGTTTTCGTACTGTAATTTTAAATCCTATAGGCACCGATAATGGAAAGTTTAAAATGAAATAAGAGTTACTCTGTACTGTTTCATGCTATGAAAAGTTCTTCTGGGGTGATGATGAATTGATGGTGTATCAAGAGTTCATTTCTGGTAGTTTTTTAATGTATGGTACTGGCAGAGTGGAGGTTTTACTCCACCGATCTAATTGAATTGAGATATGGTTGACGTATGATGTTTTTAAAATTTTCAAAGAAAATTGATGGGAAGTCTGTTAAGAATTTATCATAGACATAGATACTTTCCACAAGATTTTTACTTTATTTATAATGCCAATTAACTTCTTACTGTAATAATAAATACTACAGGCACTAAAAATTGAAGGTCTTCTGGCGGATGGTAAATTGACGGCGTATCAAGAGATTTCTCTAAACTGATTTCTAGTAGTATTTTAATGTATAGCACTGGCAAAGTAGAGGCTTTGTTCCAGAAGTTTCCAGGCTAATTGAGTTGAGACATAGTTGCCTTATGATATTTTTAAATTTTTCTCATGAAAATCGATGAGAAGTCTGTTAAGAGTACATAAAGGACTAGGATACATTGCATAATATTTTACTTGCTTTGTAATACTAATTAGATGGTTTTCTTATTGTAATATTAAACGCTACAGGCATCAAAAATGGAAGATTTAAAATGAAATAAAATCTGCTTTGCTATCAAAGTTCCAAGTCGGAAGAAACGATGTTCGTTATAGGTTCCAGAGGAAAAGATCTTCAGGCGGAAGGTAAATTGACGGTGTATCTAGAGACCATTTCTGGTAGTTTTTTGATGGATGGTACTGGAAAAATGGAGGTTTCACTCCACTAGATGTTCGAGAACTAACAGAGTTAAGATATGGTTGCCGTATGATATTTTTAAAATTTTCCCAAGAAAATCGACGTGAAGTCAGTTAAGAGTTTATCACACTTGGATACATTACTCTTGCTTTATGATACGAATTAAATGATTTTCTTACTGTAATAATAAATGCTACAGGCACCAAAAACTGGAAGGTTTAAAATAAAATTAGAATTACTTAGCACTGTTAGATGCTACGAAAAGATCTTCTGGAACGATGGTGAATTGATGGTGTATCAAGAGTTCATTTCTGGCAGTGCTTATTGGCATACAGTAAAGGGAAGAGAGAAGACTTTATTACAGAAGTTAAGTTTGCGTTGCTATAAGATATTAAGTACTTTTTATAAACAGAAATAACATACTAAAATTTTTTAACAGAATAGGCACCAAGATTGGGTGATTTAAAATTTAATAAGAAGCGTTGTCAAACATTGCTTTAAATGTTCAAGCTTTGAATGATTATTTCATATTGCAGGGAAAAGAAGTGAGTCAAAATCACATAAAAAAGTAGGACAAGAAACGCCATCCTGATAAGTTAGAAGGAAATTGTTCGCCAGTGCTATAGTTGGATTTCAGCAATAGTCACTTAAAGTCACGACTTCGTAAGAAAAATATGCAAAAATTTATGAGTGCTGAAACGGCGAACATGAATTTTGTGTATGGAATAGTTGATGTCAACGGAAGAGCAGCCACAAATGTTCTGGAAATTTACAGTATCCTCGAAAGGGTTTGGCAGTCAATGTTTCACCACTGTGAAGGGTGCGGAACTGTGAATGGTAAAGCCTTAAAGCAATTTTTTTGAAACTAGATGTGTACACATACTGTAAAGTATTTCCAAATAAGGAGTCTTAAACGGTTATTGGCTTGTCATTTCTGCATCCTCGTACATCTTCTTTCGGGTGCGTTACCGGTCAAACACTCCTGATTATGATTTGCTTATGTGCTTTCTATGTTCTCTAGCAATTTGTACACTGAATTTTGAATCACTTGTACATTAATAATGCAATAAGATTTAGTTTAAGAATATTTAATCAAAATTTCATTCACGAAGCCTCTGAATATTTAATTTCATGTATTTCTAAGAAAGGTTTTGGATTCAGTAATCGATAAAATCCATAATTTAAATTAGTAAAAAATAAATCTATTTTACAGTTACAAAATTTCTGAACGCTCCATTATTTGAAAACAAAGCACTTTCTTAAGAACTTGGATATGAACTTTTTACAAGATTGAAAACAAAAAAAAAAAAACAAGATTGTTTTACATTCTCCTCAAATCATTCTTTAATTTAATAAAATACAAAATCTTCCCATCTCAGAAGAACCGCTCTTCGGCGAATATCACGCTAGAATGACTCCGTTCTTTAAAGAATTTCCCACTCTTTCCACAGGCAATATATACTTCATCTTTATCGATGCATATAGATTAAAAAGAATCTTCATCGTTTCCTTCAAAAATTCTTCGAACGCGAATGACTTCGAAGGAAGATAAAAAATAACAAGAGGATAGAAAAAAGATACTGATAAAGAGACTCATAAAAGCTCCTCTGTTATCCAAAATAAAGAACCTTAGGAAAAAAAGAATTTTTGATGAATTCAAGCTTTTCCACATTTCTAATAACTGTAACCGTCACTGAAATCCACCTCGGGGCAAGAATCCGCATCCACGGAATAATTCATCCGCGCCGTTCAGCATACAGTCTGTCACAATATTCATCCGAGCAAATACGTAGTTCCTCCTTTCATCATCGGTGCTCTCGTAATTCCGCTTGGTTGGCCTGGCAATGCTTTGGCGGGAAATCTTTTGTCCTGGAGTACACCAGGGCCTCCCCCTTTGTCTCAGCGAGGTGCGCACTGCACCAACCCCGAGGGTAGGCGTAATCATCCAAGCTGCTCATCTTTTCCCATCATATCGGCAGGGTTCCCCATTGTGATCATTACTTGAGAGATCACGTGATATATACATGCATCCACGGAGTCTTCTATTATTTTCAGAAATCTGTTCGGTATATAGCAGACATGAGGTTATATCGCCAGTAAAAGGGTGATTGGATGGTTGAGTTTTGTGCCAATAAAGTCAAATTTGACCGCACTGCGCCACTCATCTGTGTTAAAATCCAAGTTAAGACATATTGTGAATTCAAGTAAATACATATGAAGCTTAAAAAAAGTCTTTTATATGTCAAAATTAAATACATATATATATATGTTTATAAAAATGTTTTATTAATAAATGAAAAGGAGAAAATATCTTTCTTTGAACAAATTTGAAAAATATGAGGTCAAAGCATGAGATTTTGATTTAAATACTCGGGCCATGGTGTCCTAATGATAAGGTCTCGGTTTCGAAGCCGGTGGGTTCCAGGCTCGAAACCCGATTCCACTGAATATCCGCAGTGTATGTGGGCCTGTTGCGCGTTAAATCATTCTTAGGCGGGGGCAAACGCCCTCTCTCTGGTATAGTGCGAAAGTTTGGAGAGGGAGGTGCTTGATCTTCGTCATCTAACCACGGTTCAAAGTTACTAGATACGTCCCAAAAAGTCCCCGTGTTGCTTTAAAATGGGACGTTAATATAACTAAACCAAACTGATGTAAGTACTCTGAGTAAATTGGCATTTTGGGAAATGAATTTTTAGTGGTTTCCAATAATTTTCTAAAAATTCTCTATGGTAACAATTTCCCTTTTAATATTCACTGCGTTGAAGATCTTATTCTAGAAAGTAGTCTTGAATTTAAATATTAAAAAAATAATTATTGGGCTGCTTCTATTTTTTCTAATAATTTCTTTTTCTTTTACTTTTTATTTATTGAGGCATTGATAGAAACTGAAGGCTTTTTTAAAAATAATTTAATCTAAATGATTGAGTTCCCTCCAATACCTGTTTTCCTTTTCGAATAATAGATGGCACCAGATTTTTGGTTGTTTATATTACGAATGGGGATTAATAGTTTTTCTTGCAATTACTTAAGCGGGAAATTTTTTTAGTTTGTGATTAAAGTGGAGACATATTGATTCTCTCCAAGGCTAGGGTAAGTTTGATTTTTTCCTTCTTTTATTGATATATTTTTATGATGGTATTCCTACCTGATGGCTAATAAATTTTCTTTAAAAAAGTTTTTTAAAATCAATCTTGTTAGCGGTATAATGTCTGTTTGCTCCTTTTAAAAATTATTTTATTGGTAGTACTTGTCTTGTTCGCCTTTGATTGAGAAATTTCGGGCTATGAGAAGCTTTTCTAGACGAAAGTCAAGCTTCTTACAGAAAAATTTCCCAAGCAATTTCAATCCATATCGTATATAGTCTATAGCCCTTGAAAAAGTAGACTGGAATGGATTCCTTGTCTGTTTAATTATATTCTTTCGGTGTGTATTTCTTGGTCTTTTAAATTTCTTTGAATGATTTTTGACTTCCTTTATTTTTGGTATGCAGCGGCATATTGCGCGATACTTAAACATTGTTTAAATTTTATAGTGTATGCTTAAATTTATTTTTAAATTTGTTTTAATTGCTAATTTTATTTTATTTGATTCACTTTATACCCTTGGATTTTTGATCATATTTATATTTTAAATTTTTAAGAGTTATGGCGCATGTCGATTTTTCTCATGTCGCAGTTTACAGATAATAACCAGCCTATAAGCATTATGATGTTAAAACCAATAAAAATTCGAATCTAAATTTAACTCCCAAAACAGAAATACGCCCGAGAAAGCCTGGCTTTCAAAACCCGTTTTCCTGCCAGCAGGCCATTCAGGCGGAAAAGATATGAACTAGAGTAAACAACGCTATTTGAGGATATTTTGAGGACCAACTGAGTTTTTTTTAAACATCTAACTGGACGTAAAACTAGCAAAAAAATTGCGGAGGTGATAGATCCTCCAAAACAAATGGAATTCTGTAAGCTCTGCATTTGTTGCCATGTCAAAAAGATACTTAGAATTTGGGAAATTTTGCAATATTTATCAACTTTGAGAAAAAGTATCCTCCCTCATAGGCGGTCAGAAACCATCTCATAATATATCATTAGATGCCACATAAAAGCCATCGTAAGATTTAGTCTTGAACTTAGCACCAAACGATAATTTCTAAAACACCGCAAGACAACCTCCAGCTAGATGTTAGATGGCATGCGCAGCTACGTTTGTCATGTGATTGAGACGTGTTGTGTTGTCTCACAACATTGAAATTAAATTAACATCTTAACTTTTTAATTATTAACTTCAATTATTTTTTTAAGAATTTAAATCCATATGTTGTGTTGTCTCACAACTTTGAAATTAAATTAACAACTTAACTTTTTAATTATTGACTTCAATTAGTTTTTTCTTAATGTATTTAATCAAAACATTCAAGGTCTGTTCTTTGATCTGATATTCATTAAATGTTAGATCAAAGAACAGACCTTGAATGTTTTGATTAAATACATTAAGAAAAAACTAATTGAAGTTAATAATTAAAAAGTGAAGTTGTTAATTTAATTTCAATGTTGTGAGACAACACAACAGACGTCGAGTGAATCAACTTCATTTTTCCAAAACAGAAATACGCCAAAGGAAGCCCTACATGTAAAACCCGTTTTCCTGTCAGCAGACGTCTGAGGAGGAAAAGACATGAACTAGAGCAGGGTTGGGCAAAAAGCCGCACTAGCAGATTCTTTAAGGTTATTGCTCTGTAATTATTATTATATTTCAAACAATTATATATTTCAGTGCAAATTGTAAATAACGTGTAAGGTCGCGTAAGAAACTCAAGGCCACAGGTTCCCCATACCTGAACTTGAGCAAACAATGCAATTTCAGGATATCCAATCCAACTGAATTTTTTTTTATATAAAACCAACAAAAAATTTCTAGTAATCCATTTATATTTTATATGTTTGAAATTAAAAGCACGGTTTTATTCGAGTCAGACATAAATGTGTTAGCTCAAAATTTAAAAGAATTACGAATATATAGTAGATACTTTATATTTTATCTTTAAAAAAAACCGTACGAGCACTGAACCGAGATTATTTTATCTTTGAAAGATTTCCATCTGTGGCGTTTCGACAGTTGTTATCTTATTTTCCCACAAGGAAGTTTCTACTACAACAGAAGAGTAAAAATCTAGGTAAATATTAGCCATGTCCATTGAGCTTGTTGCTGTCCATAATCAATATTTTTAATCAAACCCGCTAGATTTAAGGAAATTGCATTATGAACTTACTTCAGAACAGCGAAACTTTGTATCAAATTTCGAAGAGTTTTCAAGAACTATTTTCTAGCCAAAACACTATTTTTACTTTGTTGTACAGGAAGTATGCAGAGAAAGTATTATAATAATCAAAAAATTTAATCCCGAGGTTTTAAAGAATCTTCACGTTTTAAACCACTTTGAGTACAAAAGAAAAAAAATGGAATTACGTCTGTCTGTATTTTGTGCTAGAGAATTGAAATGTGGTATGCGATCCTAACAATGATAACTTAAATATGCAACGAAATAAGATATGCAATTTTTGCACCAACAATGCAGATTGCTATCAAATTTTGCATGAAATGCGCCGACAGAAAGTATGCTAGTCTGTCCGTCCGTGTCATGTGAACATGACGACTTAAAAACGGTACTAGCTAGATAAATGAAATTTCTCATATCCTCGTGAGAACCCGCGTCCATTTTAATGGAAATTCGTGGGGTTTTGTTTTTACAAAAAAGTTGCTTTCCGTTCAAAGCCTTTAAATCCCACTATCCAATGCTTTGGAGGGTCCCTTGCTGTCATCTATTAATTATGTATAATTAATTATATTGGTTAATTATATCGTCGTCTTTCAGGCAGAAGTCACTAAGTCCAAAACTATAGTTTCGAGATGTGTTCAGTTTAAACTTAATTATTTCTGGTCGTCATGATAAATAGTAAAAGTTATTTTAAATATTTCTAGCTCCTACGGTTGATTTACTGATGCTTAGATAGTAGTTTTCTATTGCTAAATAATTAATTTCAAACTAATTAGCTCCTACGCTTGATTTACTGATGCTTAGATAGTAGGTTTCTATTGCTAAATAATTAATTTCAAACTAATTAGCTCCTACGTTTGATTTACTGATGCTTAGATAGTAGGTTTCTATTGCGAAATAATTAATTTCAAACT
>BGPR01000130.1:486720-502432 GCA_013235015.1 Araneus ventricosus
AAATAATTAATTTCAAACTAATTAGCTCCTACGTTTGATTTACTGATGCTTAGATAGTAGGTTTCTATTGCGAAATAATTAATTTCAAACTCTAATTGACTGCAGTAGTCCGTCAAAACGTTTTGAGGGATTTAGTAACTTCTTCCTGAACGACGACGATATATAGTGTTATATAATTCTATCAAGAGTATTAACCCTCTGATTCCTAAGGCTATTGAAACAAAGAGACCTCAAAATACGGGAACGTCCGAGCTCCTCTATCAAAGATAAGGGAAATTCACTTTCCCCTTCAAAAACCACAATGAAAGCTGCCTTTGTCTGAATTGTGAGAAAACTCCCCTCTTCCCCAAACACATTTGGGCGAACCAGTCTAAAGAAGAAAGCTTGTGCCGCGGGTGTGAAATCAATCACACTTAACGATAGGGGGTGGAAATTTCTCAGTGACATTCGGACGCTTTGGACGGCTATCGTATTTTGCTTGAAGGGACGTATGGGACGGTCCCGTATCCTTAGAGTTAATCTCGATTTTTGTGAAAATTGGCCGAAATTTATACTTTTGGTACTCAAGAGGATAAGGTTTTAATATTAGAATTCTAGATCAGTATCAGATTTTGGATAAAATTTGTGGAATGGTTGATTCTCGGTAGGTCTGCATATTCGTGTTTATATGAAAGCGATAATTCAAATACGCAACAGACTAAATAAATGAAATATGGTATATGGTTTCTAAACCAAAATTGTAGATTTTTCTCAAATTTTAGACCCAGTCGGTGCAGGGAAAAGATCCAAAATGTATACTCAGTTCTCTTCGCTATATTTTTCTTCTTCGCCATAAAAGCTGAACACAAAATGCATCGTTTTGTGTAAATATACGAGAAAGTCGAGGAGAGCACACTCTCCTCTGCTGATTAATAAGGTAATGATTCTCTTCGCTATACTTATCTCCACTTCACCATGAAAGCCGAACACAAAATGTGCCGTATTGTGTAAATATACGAGAAAGTCGAGGAGATTACACTCCCGCTGTTTAATAAGGTAATGATTTTCTTCGCCGTACTTGTCTCCACTTCACCATGAAAGCTGAACACAAAATGTGCCGTATTGTGTAAATATACGAGGAAGTCGAGGAGAGCACACTCCAGCTGTTTAATAAGGTAATGATTTTCTTCGCCATACTTGTCTCCACTTCACCATGAAAGCTGAACACAAAATGTGCCGTATTGTGTAAATATACGAGGAAGTCGAGGAGAGCACACTCCAGCTGTTTAATAAAGTAATGATTTTCTTCGCCATACTTATCTCCACTTCACCATGAAAGCTGAACACAAAATGTGCCGTATTGTGTAAATATACGAGTAAGTCGAGGAGAGCACACTCCAGCTGTTTAATAAGGTAATGATTTTCTTCGCCATACTTGTCTCCACTTCACCATGAAAGCTGAACACAAAATGTGCCGTATTGTGTAAATATACAAGAAAGTCGAGGAGAGCACACTCTCCTCTGCTGATTAATAAGGTAATGATTCTCTTCGCTATACTTATCTCCATTTCACCATGAAAGCCGAACACAAAATGTGCCGTATTGTGTAAATATACGAGAAAGTCGAGGAGAGCACACTCTCCTCTGCTGATTAATAAGGTAATGATTCTCTTCGCTATACTTATCTCCATTTCACCACGAAAGCCGAACACAAAATGTGTCGTATTGTGTAAATATACGAGAAAGTCGAGGAGAGCACACTCCCGCTGTTTAATAAAGTAATGATTTTCTTCGCTATATTTGTCTTCACTTCACCATAAAAACTGAACACAAAATGTGCCGTATTGTGTAAATATACGAGAAAGTCGAGGGGATAGCACTCCCGCTGGCTATTAAGGTAATAATTAGGAGATATCTTCATGAACTCTCAGCTATAAAGGAAAATATATTTGTAAATAGAACAAGAAAGTTGTAATCATAATTATCAGTGAATTATCTATTTTAATTCATCATATTAACAGAGAATTTATGAAACATACATTTCTTTTAACACCGTCGTCTTTTTAAAATTATTTTGAAATTCTAAACAAAGAATTGTCATTCGAGTTTGAAAATGATTAATTTAAATTTTACGTTCTTAAAAGTATCACAAGCTCTTTCAAAACGTTAATTAAAGACAGAAATATTTTATTCAAATCCCAGACGACATTCATTATTTCATTTCAGTTCGTTGACTAAGCATTATTGAAAAGACATTCTTCGTTTCGTACTGGCTTAATTAGAACGTACCGGTAGATGGGATTTAACATTCTTATTTCTATTTAAGTGGCTTTCGATCCTAATATTCTTTACGACAGGAATGTTCTACCCTCTTGTACCGCAATTTTTACTTCCTTTCCCGCTTTTACACGCTCCACTTCACTTCAGTCCGCATTCTCATTCCAGTTGTTCTTTTTCTTTGTCTCGAATGACGTCACTCCGTTCGATTTCAGTTGCCAGATGTGGATTTCAGTAATTGGAAATCTTGTCATAATGATGGCTTGGCCGCAGAGCGTAGAAATTTCTGTCATCCTAAGGCACTTTGGAAGAATCATTGAGAAATTAATAACCCTTTTTAAAAAAGTTTGGTGGAACAAAAGTTTTTTCAGAACAGATTTGATGTTTTCAGTAACTAAGGCAACTGCAGAAAATTCATCGATCTAGGAAACAAGATATATACGGGTAAGATTCGAAGCAGATATAAAATATTCCTTAAACGAACTTTAAATGTCTAGGGCTATCCTTAATCTTTAATAATATAATAAATGCGAAAGTGTGTCTGTCTGTCTATCTGTCTGTCTGTTTGTTAAGCTTTCACGACCAAACTACCAAACCGATTTGGATGAAATTTGGCAGAGTTGTAGCTTCAAACCCAAGAACGGACATAGGCTAGGTGAAATCACGTTAAATTAATTATTTTTGACTACAGATTAAAATTATTTAACAAAGAAAGCCATTGACTCCGCGATTCGCGTGAAGTTTATTTTATTTTTCAATAAACTGTCACGTGATCCTTAAAGAATGCGAAAACATGTGGAATAAATTATTTTTAAAATCAACTATCACGTAATCCTTTTTTCCGCTGTAACTTCGGTACAAATTGTCCGATAAACATTATTTTTATACCATCTTAAAGTTAAAACTTTTACCTTTTCAATGATACTATTTTTATTTCTGTGACATTTTTCCTTCAAGTAAATTTTACGTGCAGACGATTTTGAAATAACGCAAATTTATAACTACTCAGTTGCTAGGAAATGGTTAGACTTTGAACTAATTTACCTTTATTTCTGAAAATTTTGCTTATATTTATAAGTATCCATAAAATAAGGCAGAATTTACATGTATCTGTCTGTCTGTCGGTCGATTGGTCGGTCACAAGAACTCCTCCTAAACGGTGAACGATAGCGACGTGAAATTTACACACGGAATTCTAGAGCATATTTTTAGGTCAAAGGTGTTATTTTCAACTTTCAGAGTTAATTAGTTCTTAAAATATTTAATTAAATAACGAACATTAGCCGCTTTTAAGCCTAATGCTTAGACGTTTTTTGCCAATAACTTCTGAAATCTTTATTAGACAACAATTATTTTTATGCCATTTTAAGGACCAGAAAATGATCTCTTTAATGCTATTAATTCCATTGCGATGAAATGTTTTCTCCGATTGCTATAAAGGTTTAAAAATATTTTTTAACGTAATTTCTAACAATACTTTTTATTCTTATAGAAATAAATTCAAGTCAAATTACTGTTTTGCGCGCGGGCTTTTGCCAGTGTTAAAATTAATATAAGAAAATATTGCTTTCTTTGACCATAAACATCAAAGGAGACTTTACACTTCCGGTTTCCTGTTGTGGTAACATTTACAGCTTTTAATACGGTTACACAGTGATCCAATGACGTTAGTGAATTATTCTCTCGATGTTTTGTTTAATTTTCACAGTGAGATATTACAGAATATCCTTCTGTAGATACGGTAATGGGCATTAACAAGGAGCATCATATTCTGTAGAGCTCTTCAAGATCTTAGAATTGTCAGGGGCACATTCCGACAAGCCTAGAATGATAGCCGGTGTACCAGTACTACTAATACGTAACCTCGATATACCGAAACTGCGCAATGGCACACGGTTAAAAATTACACACCTAGGTACAAACGTCGTGAAAGCTACTGTTATGACTGATATAGGGAGAAGAGAGAGTGTTTTAATTCCACGCCTTCCGATAACACCGAAGGATTTATCATCTCAGTTCAAAACGTAACAAATCCCTGTAAAAATATCATTTGCGAGGCTCAGGGCCAGACACTGAAAGCGGCAGGCGTACATTTGGAATAACCATATTTTCCCCATGGGCAACTATATGTGGCCTGTTCACGTGTGTACAACCCACACAACCTCTACATCCGTGCAAATAACGTGGTATACAAAAGTATATCATCATAGATAAACAATTTACATAACTATATCAGCATACATGTACAGTACACTAATGTCAGCCGTTCAATTAAGTATTATCAACCGTCAGAACTTTTCCTTTCCCCTTTCAAAATGCAACAAAACATTTACATTCGTGAATTAAAAAAAAGAATAATTCAAATTATTCGCGCACGAAGTCGCGGGTAACAGCTAGTAATATAATAAATGCGAAAGTGTGTCTGTCTGTCTGTCTGTTTGTTAAGCTTTCACGACCAAACTACCAAACCGATTTGGATGAAAATTGGCAGAGTTGTAGCTTCAAACCCAAGAACGGACATAGGCTAGGTGAAATCACGTTAAATTAATTATTTTTGACTACAGATTAAAATTAGTTAACAAAGAAAGCCCATTGACTCCGCGATTCGCGATAAAGTTTATTTTATTTTTCAATCAACTGTCACGTGATCCTTCAAGAATGCGAAAACATGTGGAATAAATTATTTTTAAAATCATCTATCACGTAATCCTTTTTTCCGCTGTAACTTCGGAATAAATTGTCCGATACAAATTATTTTTATACCATCTTAAAGATAAAAATTTTACCTTTTCAATGATACCAATTTTATTTCTGTGATATTTTTCATTCAATTTTTATTAATTTTTTAAATTTTACGTGCAGACGATTTTGAAATAACGCAAATTTATAGCTACTCAGTTGCTAGGAAATGGTTAGACTTTGAACTAATTTACTTTTATTTCTGAAAATTTTGCTTATATTTATAAGTATCCATAAAATAAGGCAGAATTTACATGTATCTGTCTGTCTGTCGGTCGATCGGTCGGTCACAAAAACTCCTCCTAAACGGTGAACGGTAGCGACGTGAAATTTACACACGACATTCTAGAGCATATTTTTAGGTCAAAGGTGCTATTTTCAACTTTCGGGGTTAATTAGTTCTTAAGATATTTAATTAAATAACGAACATTAGCCGCTTTTAAGCCAAATGCTTAGACGTTTTTTGCCAATAACTTCTGAAATCTTTATAAGACAACAATTATTTTTATGCCATTTTAAAGACCAGAAAATGATCTATAAAAACCATATTTTTCCCATGGGCAACTATATGTGGCCTGTTCACGTGTGTACAGCCCACACAACCTCTACATCCGTGCAAATAACGTGGTATACAAAAGTATATCATCATAGATAAACAATTTACATAACTATAGCAGCATACAAGTACAGTACACTCCTGTCAGCCGTCCAATTAAGTATTATCAACCGTCAGAACTTTTCCTTTCCCCTTTCAAAATGTAACAAAACATTTACATTCGTGAATTAAAAAAAAGAATAATTCAAATTCTTCGCTCACGAAGTCGCGGGTAACAGCTAGTATCTGTATAAAATTAAAACCTAAATAAAGAAAACTTGTTCGAAACAGATTTAAAATATTTTAGAAACGAAAATTTTAGAAGTCATAGGCTATATCTATATAAAATAAAAACCTAAATTAGGAGAATTAGTTCGAAATAGACTTAAAATATTCTGTAAACGAATTTTATCAGTCATAGGCTATATCTGTAGAAGATCAAAACTGAATAAAGAAAATTTGATCGAAGCAGATTTAAAATATTCAGCAAACTAATTTTAGAAGTCATAGTCTATATCTGTATAAGATGAAAGTCTAAATAATCTAATAATAGTCTATATCTGTATAAGATGAAAGTCTAAATAAAGACAATTTGTTCGCAACGGATTTAAAATATTCTAAAAACGAATTTTGGAAGTCAGGAGCTATATCTGTAAAGTAATACAGTAAAACTTGGTTAGCTCGAACGTTTTTAATTCGAATTCGTTGGTGATTCCATTTGCTTCTCTGGTCCCATGAACATCATTCATTGGTATCAGATTTAAATGTCGCTTATAATTCGAATTTATCTTGGTAAATTCGAAGTCAAAACTAAAAATCGCCTAACTTCAAAACGAGACATTGATATAACCAAGTTAAATTTAACCAGGTGGAGTTGCCCGCTAATCCGAAAGGTGACTAAAATAGATTTTTTTTCTACATACAGGGTGACCATTTCAAATGTGGCCCAATAGCTAATTTCTGAACAGAGAGACTTTGTAAATATGTTTTGCTGGCGTAAAGAATTATATTTCATGGTGCTTGAGTCAATAAATGTGCTTTGAAAAATTACGAAGTCTGTATTTTTATACTGTCTCCCGGTCCTATAAGTCAGTGTTTCCCAACTTTTTTGGTTGTGCGGACCACCTGTTGTGTAAGAAAATATTTTGAGGCCCACTAACTAAATATACAAGGAAAAAAATACAAACACACATATATATAAATATATATATTATATGAACGTGTATGTCAGTAATTAGTAAAGCTTACTATAAAAGGATTAAAAATGTATTGTTTTAGAAAGCAGGACACTTTATTGTTATTATTTAGCTGTCACAATGTAAGAACAATCCCAAACAAGCGGTCAAGATTCAAAATAAAAAAAAACTCAATGGGATTTTTGACGTTTTCCCCCCACCTGAGAATCAATGTATAGATAAAAACTTCAGCCTAAAGTCACTTTCTACTTATAGTTTGTTTCTGCGCTTATGTTTTTTTTTAAACAACAACTAAGGCTGTGAAAGCACGTTCACGCAGATAAGGGGTCGAGAACCCAATCAAATGTCTCAATGCAAATTTGGCAATTGCTGGATACTGTTGCCAAACATTTTTTCAGAACAAGACAAATGACATTGCTCAAAAAACCCAATTTTAGAGTCTTATCGCATGACAGTTCAATTAACGAGCCTTCTTCTTTTGATGATACTTTTACTTTCCTTACCTGTGACTTTGACTCTTGTGTAGCGTACCGCGGCCAACTAATTAGCTATCCACGGCCCAGAAGTGGGCCGTGGCCTATAGGTTGAGAACCAATGCTATAAGTCATGTTTAGTAAAATATTTTTGACAAAGTAGCATTTTAAACAAAAAAAGTTCCACTCTGCTGAGATTAAAACTGGCCGAGATGAAGCGTTTAATATCACTATTTTAGACGATTTTGTACCATTTCTTTGACCCCCACGAGCAAGATTTGCCAATCAGCGAACAGCTTTTCCTTGACACGGCCATTTATTTGGGGAAAATAATGAATTTCAAAGTTTTACAACTAATTCAGTTTTAGCCACAGAACTTTTTTTTTGTTTAAAATTCTAGTCTGGTATGAAATGGATTCCTCGTGTTAAAAAAGTTCTTACTGATTACGGGTTTGGTAATATAATAACAATAGTAAAACAAATCTTAGAGAATTAGGGGTTGGATTGGAATTAGGGATTTGATACCAAAGAATTTTGAAAATGTGCCATGTTTTAAAATAGTTATTATACGGTTACATTACAGTTCGGCGTTTGAGACAATTAAGTCATTAGTCCAAAACTTACAACATCGGAGCGAACAAATGATGACCAGAACAGAAAAGGGTTTCGTTCGTCTCACTCCTGATTGGGCAGAAGACCCTCCCTCAAATCCCCCCTCCCCCGCAATTCCTTCCACGTCTTGGGCGAGTTATTACCAACTTCTAACCGTCAACCGTGATTCATAAATGCATCGATCACTTACAAACACCGACCGCCAGGTGTCACTTCTCCCAGAAAGAATCGCCGGCCTCTTGACATTGGGCGAACAAACGGATTTGCATTCCTCCGCCGTTGCCTTCTCACGCAACATGGACCCGGTGCTACGCCGCCCTGAGAGATAAGGCCTATCCGAGGATGAGGAGAAAGGGGGTGGAGGGGGAGGGATGGACTCAGGTGGTCTTGTTCTCATGCAAGTGGGAAGGGGGAACTACTTGCTAAGGCGGAGGAACACGCACGCGATCGCCTGTGTTTGTTCGTAGGAGAGAGCGTAGATAAATAGTGCTACTACGATTAGATTTTCCTTCGCCTGCTTTTTTTCCCCCTTCCTTAGTTTGATTTGCGGATTCTCCGTGCCAATCAATAGTAAGGGAAAAGGAAAGGAGATGTGATCATTTATTTACGATTTCTGTACTTTGTAAACAGGAAGTGAGATTTAAAAAGATATACAATCTTAGAGTTTAAAATTGAGATTAACTTTTACGTACAAAATATCGAACTGAATGCTAATTTATTTTAGAATTTTAGTTGTACAGTAGAATTTTAGTAGTACAAGTAACCTACCGTTTGTACTATGAAACAGTTCCGGATTACTAAATAGACAACGAAGACAGCTGCCAATGGGCCCCGCAACTTTCCGAGGCCCCGGGATTATTTTTTAAAAATCATGTTCAGGGCTTTCATTTGATTTATAAGAGCTGTGTACTCGGACTTACTGAAATTGAAACGAAGTATCGTTCACATTACAGAACGTTATTTTTGGGATTTCTTCAGTTAGCAGTTCAATGTGTCGCAAGTTAACTGTCCTGACAAATTTTGCATTACAAATTGTGTTAAAAATTTTTTGTAATTTTTTTAATTATCTTATTTCAAATGACTTTTAAATTTTAATCTTTGATACTCGACATATTACAACCAATTTTTTTGAGGATGACGCGCTCGCACGCAAAAAAAAGAAAGAAAAAAAGTTTTTGGAAGTTGGAGTGGGGGCACTGAAACTTACATCGCTTGTGGGCCCCTATAGGGGTTAATCCGGCCCTGCTACGAAATCACAAACTATATGTTACTAGTAACTGAATAATTCCCCTTATAGGACACAGATCACTCTGACTAAGAGAATGGATGTAGATAATTTTGATCGTGGTTATTATTTTTTAATAAGTTCTCCTTAATGAACTACTGATACTAGAACTGTTTCAAATTTGAAATCAATCACGGTGAGATCACGGAATAATAAAATTGCCATAACTGGAAACAGTTTTAATAATTTAAGAATATTTCCCAAACACTTTACTTTTCTTCAAACGGTTATTATATATATTAATCGATAATCCTACTGGGGATCACTTCGGATATGGAGATAACAAGTTGCCGGATAAGTAAACAAGTTTTCGCTTCCCTGGTTGATACAAAAATGGTAAGTCAGTTAAAGGGCCCATCGCCAATGTCAGATCGCATCTCTGTCTGAGGGGTCGTCGCATGCATCGGTGGTGGTGATGGCTATTATGCGTCGACCACAGAGCCCAAATTCACTATCAGTAGTGGTCTTGTCTTCCCGTGCGCTACGGTGGGACAAGCTAATCTTCTATGGTTATATTAACAAATAAGAAAGATAAATTATGATTAGCGATAAGTTCAAATGAGACTACTTGAAAAGGTTAGCATGATAATGCTCATGAGAGAGATTTTTATCATTTATTGATACAAATAATTAACTGAGGGGCAAAATTTGTATACCGAGTCAACCTTTAATAATACAATCCAGTTGGACGTTTCGTACTGGTCTCAGGTTAATTTGCCAATCACTACAGTGAAATAATTCCATGGTGGATTAAGAGGACGACTTAAAATACAGTCGATACAACTAAAGCGTGTATCACACGGACAGCAAATTGTGGACTGTATTCTTGATCACGAGGTTAATGCCACTCGCCAAAAAAGTTTGTAGAACGTAACGCATTGAGACAACCGGTCAGGCAGGACTTCGGTAGCGTGGAAGGTGAACTACGCCACCGTCAAAGTCACACATTAGTTTGAATTTCCGTCACCATCGTGTGCAGTTTCAAGCCGGTTGAATACAGTCCACGGTTTCCTTCATTTTGTCTCGCCGGCCACGTGCTGCAAACTTTTTGGCGAGTGGCATTACCCTCTTGCCCACGGAAACAGACCACGATAAGCTGTCCGTGTAATATACGCTTTAGAACAACACTTTCTCCTCGACTTACGCCCATCCGCACTTACGACCACAAAATATAAATTTCAAAATGAAACGTGGTATCAGATTGTATTTTTGTTCACAGTACAGATAATAGAGAACGTATTATGTATTTTCACAATATTACAATAATTATTCGTACATACTTCCTTTTGTGTTTTATGTATAATTTTTATAACCTGTTTCAATGAAAATAGCGTTGAAAAATATAAATCCGACTTCCGCCAGTCAGTCGGAACGGAATTCTGTCGTAAGTCGAGGAGACCCTGCATTGAAATGCATAATCAGAAATCTCATTTGTATCACTGAAATTTTTGTGCCGTTACATGAATTACAAATATATGCCCATGCTGTTTCTAAACATTTATCATAAACTGCCAATTTTGTACATTTGTCATGTATTTGATTTATATTTATGTGAATAAATTTGTGTCTCGGATGGCGTTTTTAAAGTTACCCGTTTTGTTGTTGTAGTTATTTGAGCCTCATTCGCATATATCATGTACAAACTCTACATATAATATGCAGCTTAGCTAAACTGTCGTCTCCGATTCACCAACCTCCGACTGTAACGTAGGGCACTATATTTTTTGGTTGCCCGAAATTCAAAAGCATTAGAGACAAATTTTTTTCAAGGACATTCAGTATTGAGTATTTTGAACTTGGTTCAAGACAGGCTGGCTAAAATTGGTATTAGGAACAGTGCTTAGAATATCTTGGAGAATCTTCCTTATTCAAATGATTGATGATTCTAAAAACTGTTAATTATCTTTAACGTAGGACTACGTTCCTCCCATTGGGGTCTCAGGAAGGAAATTGATTCACACGTCAAAACGTCACAAAACTTGGTATGGGAGATCCTCTATATCTCGGTAACTGCGTATGTTAAAAACGTAACTATTGTCTTATTTTAGAGATAAAGGGTAACAACAGAAGTTACAAAAAAAAGAAACTTACGAGAAACAGAAGAGTCACACGAGTGAAGTAGTCCTACGCCTTTAACATCAGCGGTTATTTGAAAAGATAGCCTCCCGTCATTTTTTAGTTAGACTGTTCTATATTTATATTGTTATTTTTCGTATGTTTATAACCTATATGTATTTATATTGTTATTATTGATTGTTATATTTCTTTTCTTTTATATTGCTATTTATGTTGTTATATGTCATCATTAATTTGCATGCATAGGCTGGACGGAATTCCCATTTAGGTTTATAAAGATCCAAGCAGGTTAGCAGTATCCCACGTTTGATTTTTTCTGTAGATTGAAAAGAATGAAGATTCAGAACTCTGTTGGATCTTGGATAGGTCAGCATACTTTTCTTTAATATTAGAACACCATCATTTCACTTATATATTGAACTTTCGGAATTAATTATAAAGAGAAATGCCTGTCCACATTTTAAAATAAAAATTTATTATCTCCACTAGGAATATAAATATACTTCTTTTTTGTTTGTAAAATTTAAGAAGTGCATTTGGGAATTGTCTGAAGTAAAAGATTTTTAAACATTTAGTAACATAAATTTAAATATTGACATAGTTGTTAGAATATCTAGATGAATAGTTAAAATATTTTAAATTTTCAAATTCTTCAGAAGGGTCCATTGACATAGTTTAGATAAGTGGATCGATTTTTTTAAAAAATGAAATTGAATCTTTTAGAAAACGATTAAACTTTTTCTTTATTTATTAACTGATACCTAAATTATTTTCTCTTATTTATTGACTTGACCATTTCTTTTTATTTTAAATCATCGTTGATTCAAAACAATGAAACGAATCAGTTCTTCTAAACATTCGCTATTGCTTTTAAAACGGTAACTAAATCAAACATCTAGATATTGATAACAATGAAGGAAGCATATGTTTATCGTCCAAGTGTAATGTGGCTTCTCTGCAATGAAACTCTTTGATCTGCGTAACCAGTTATACAGACATTTATATCCAGTGACCAGTTAGTAGTGTAGAAATACATCGTAAGTAAAAAAAGTGTCTCTGTTAGCGTATTACAGAATAATCTTTGGACCCAATATTTAATATGTCAAGCTTTTCACAAAGATGAAATTTTTTTATTGCTACAAAAGAATTAATGTTGAAATAGGAAATATATTTGAAAAGAAAAAAAAATCAATTTTTACAATCTTACTTTTTGTATATAAGGTGAACAGTGTTAAAATATCGTGAATTAAAATTTAATACTTTACATAAATTTACAGCAGATTCGATTATCCGAGCTGATTGGGACCGTAATAACTCAGTTGATAGAGACTAAATTTTAAATTACGACTTCGCTTCTTTCGAACAATTGTTTTCCCGAATTATACAGGGTGAGTTTGACCTATTCTGCCAAACGAAAGAGGGTGATAGAAGAGCCCATGGGGATCATAAAACACTATTGCAATCCTCTCACATCTCTAACCGTTTGCAAGTTACGGCGGATAAAATGATTTTGCTAAAAATCGTGAAAATATCCAAATTTAAAAACGTTTTTGACAGATCTACATTAAAAAGTACATATTCCGAAACAGCAGTTAAAATCCTTTAAGATGTCACCATTTTCATCAAAATACCTGGATTTAAAGCTGAGTTACAAGCGCCCGAAACGTTGGCGAAATGCAAAATCGAATTGCCGCCAAAATCTTTAATATTGAACACCGCAAACACCGTTCAATCTAAAATCTGTCAAATTTAACAAAAACTTGTCCATTTTATTAGCTTTCGAATGAGCCGACCATAAACCATACCAGTGTTTTATTTCAGAAGAAATTTAGTCTTTCGTTGGCAATACATCACTGAAATCGGTGTTCATCGAAATAGACATTCGACAAAAAGTCGCCATGATGGTGGATAAATGAAATGTATGCAAATCCGCCACTATGAACTTTTTCGGATATGCAGATGTGTTTCAACCTATTTGCATATAAGAAATATATGGAAATGTGTTATTATTTTTTTCTTTAAATAACTTCTTGAGCTATAAAAGATCACCTCCCGATACTAACTTTTTACAAGCCTTCGCATCAGGAAAATCAACGAATATAGATTCCACTATCAACATTGACACCCTTTTCTGAAAAATTCGATGACTTTATTAAAAAATGAAAAACACAGTTAAATTTTCTGGCACCGGCTCGGTTAACCCCTTGCGGCGCAAGGCATTAAATTTTTTGAAATATGATGAAAAAATATCATGAATGGGTTTAGTTTATTGTCTAGACATAGAATCTACAATTTTTTTTAAAAACTTACTTCATTCCGAGAGGGGGGGAGTCATCCCCCTTTGGGGTCACTCCCTTATATGAGATACGGCCCTTAGATACAGCCACATTGATACACTCAAAAATATTGTTGAATCTTACAGAAAATCATAAACTAAAACTTCAAGAATATTGGAGGAAAATTTTCGAGTTAATTTGCTAAAATTATAAACGTCCAGAACTGAAAAAAATTCTTATTTCTGAGTTAAGGAATTTCCCCTAACTTTATCTCTAATAATTCCTATTCCGAAACGAAATTTCATAAGGCTGCTATATACGTTCTAAAAGGAGTACTATTAGCCCTATCCTAAACCTATTATTTCACATTTATAGTTGAATTAAGCAGTTGCGAAGCAAGTGGAATTAGGTGTGCCAGCAGCTGGCACACTGCACCGCAAAAGGTTAGCAGAGGTCTCGGTTGTTAGAGGTCCGGATAATCGAGTTTCTACTGTAATTGAAAAACAATTAAAGACATAGAACATATAAGAGGTTTGAAAACAATTTTGTTGAATTTGGTTTCTCAATTTTTTTCTTTTCTGGTATGTTTACTTATTTGTAATCTCAAGCTTGGAATGAAATACGTTCAAATATTTATCATTTTCAAAACAGCTCTCAGAAAAGCAACAAAATACCAGAAAAATAATATAAATGGCGTTACGCTTAACTGGCATATTCTCAACAGAAAAATAAATAAAATGCCACACCGCAAACTGATTTACGTACGCAACCTCCTTGGAACCTCAGACCAGCAAGAAAATATCAAGCAGCAAAACAATAAACAAAAACAACAGCCCACCGATCACTTTTTAAAAATATTTCACTTCCCGAAACCACCTTTTATCGCTCCACATAAAATCGACAGTCTCCCGCCACCACCATCCAATCGGGCGGCGAAAAACACATTTTCGAACTGAAAGCGCGAGTTTATGACGGGCCGTTGCCACCTCTCCGATAAATTAACGAAATAAATGGCCGTGCAGCGAGCGCCATTTATGATTTGCCTCGGAGTTTACGAAACTCGGAAAACGGCCGCGGAAATTTTAATTACAACGCAGATGTGAAACGAAGATAGATTCGAGCAGGTAGAGCTCATTACAGCGAGCTCGGGAGCTGCATTTTGCGAGCATTAATTATTCCCCTACCTTGGAAAAGGGGAAATCAGGTCGCCCTCAATGCTTTCAACCGGTTTTTTTTCTTTATACTTTATTGCATCTTGCCACCGACTACTGCACGGAAGTTTGCTTTTATATATTTTGCTACTACTAAGATTCGCGTTTTAAAATGATGTTAGGTTAATGGACAGCTTGTAGGAAACTGTTTCTCCCCCACCCAAGAAGTTTAGTTTCGTGTAAGTTGTGAAGTTCTGGAAGAGATAAGAGTTACAGAAACTATTGAACTTACGGAGATTCGCAGTTTTAATTTGTGTTTGATCTAAAAATTGCTTCCATTCAAAGTTTTCAACCATTCAACAAACAGGAAATGAAACTGGAAGTATTTCACGCCTTACGAAAATGCATAAACTGACAGAATTTAAGAATTTCATACATATATGTGAGTATTCAGTTTAACTTGATAGAAGCACCGTTTACATTGGGGCAAATACTAGTCGCAATAGGAGAACAAAATCTCAACACTTAGTTTGCAATCAAAATCCAACGGCAAACTCAGTCCTTTGGCAGTCTAGATAGTGGATTGGACAATGACTTACCTCTTTCTCATCTTTTCCGTGCGATACGCGTGTCCTTGACGACTAATTGGAGACTAGTGACAAGAATTTGTTGCCCTATCGTAACCAGCGTTTGGCACAGTGTAAACATAGCTTAACGTCCCATTTTGAAGTTACAGGAGGCATATTTCTAGATCAACCTGAGAGGGTGGTCAGATGGCGAGGACAACACCTGAGTCCGCAATCTGTTCTTTTAGCAAGCGAGAGGAAGTTTCAACCAAACGAAATATGTAATAATTCGACTCCAGCGTACACGGTGGATTTTTGTAGAAATCAGATCTCGTATTCGCTACCATCCAGTCCTGAAGCCGAGACAATGTTTTATATATATGTGCAGTGCCGTCTTAACAAACTTGAGCGCCCTGGGCTAGAGTAATTTGGCTCCCCATCAGAACCGTAACTAGGAATTTGAGAATCTATGGCTCAACGAAAATAT